>PGOM01000120.1:100027-116915 GCA_002921335.1 Paratrypanosoma confusum | reverse complement strand
GGGGGGTTGTGTGTGTGCTCTCTTGAGGGGGAGGAGCGGGGGAGGGACTCAGCCGGACCCGCAGATGCGTCGGGTCGGCGCCGCGTGCGTGCGCCGGGATGGGCCGGCGCGGGTGGACGGCCTCGTCGCGGGCGTTGGCGGTAGCGCATCCGCCGTCGTGCAGGCCCGCCGGGCGTTCCGCAAGGAGCTGTTTGAGGGCCCGCTCGACCTGAAGCCCGGGGAGCGGACGGCGCGCAAGGGTCCGCCGGTGGCGCACAGCCTGCCGGTGTACAAGACGGCGCACAAGCTGAACAACTCCGTGCGCTGGAAGAACGCCAACCTGGTGACCAACGTAGCCGGTGGAAAAGACTACCGCCTGCGCGAGACGCAGGGCGAGGGCACCTTTGACGAGACCGGCATGTACCGCGACTGGCTCTACGGCGACGAGCGGCGCTACGCGAACTACATTGGGATTGCCCTCGGCAGCCTCTCCATTTTCCTCTTCTTCTACACGATGCACGTGATGGGGGCGGAGACGTGGGACATTCCGGCGCCGGTGTTGGCCTCGCAGCGGAAGAAGGCCAGTGCGCAGGCGGAGAAGGACGGCGGTGGCGCCGCGGGGGAGGCGGAGGCGGCGGTGGACGCCTTGGCCATGCTGAAGCGCCCCACCATCGTCTCCAAGCCGGCCGCGGCGTAGCGCACCAGCGCGTCGGTCCTGCGCCGGATCGCCATCGCCCGCCATCCCACCGCATCCGCGAGATCGGCTCGGGCAAGGCGGAGGGAGAGCGTGGATCCGCCGATGGGTGGGGTGCGCCTAAGAACGAAACAAACCAAAACCAAAACCAAAATGAGAGGACGGGCAGGGATGTTGGTGGTAGAGGGTAGGGGGTAGTAGGGTAGGTGGTAGTAGGGGGTGGTACGGGGGGTTGAGGTGGAGCGGCGGGCCGGAAGGCGCGACGGCCAGGCCGGAGACACACACACACACACCCGGCCACGGGCCCACCGCGGCACGGGTGGTGCCTCGTCGTCCCCTCTCTCTCTCTTAGCGCTCCCTCCCTCCCTCCCTCCCATCCCACACACACACGCACACACACACACACATTTCTACCACGCCATGAGCACCATCGCCATCCCTCGCCGTGGGGCTCGCCGGCGAGCGCGTCATTGCGAGGGATGCAGGAGCGGTGGTGGTCGTGGATGGAGGATGGTAAACGTGGATGTGTGGTGCGGGTGCGGCGGGGGGGTACGACGTGGCAGGCCGTCACGGGAGAGCTGCTGCTGCGGCCGCCCCCCTCCCCCGTGTTGGTGTTGCGTCGTGGATGCCTTCTCTTTCCCTTCGTCGTCGTCGTCGTTGTCGGCCTCCTCCCACCGTGGTTGCGGCAGTGTGAGAGGACAGGGGGCACACGACGCGGTCTAGCCTGCGCCGGTGAAGAGAGACACACCCTCAGGTGGGGCGGTTGGCGCCGTAGCGACCTTTTTGGGGGAGCGGAAGGGAAGGCGTGAGGAGGACGAGGCCCGTGTCGTCGCCGTTGTGGGCCGTGGCTGTCGCGGTAGCAGTCGTGCTCCTGTTGTGGTTGCTGTGGTTGCTTCTGGAAGAACGTCAGAGAACAAAAGGGAGGAACAGGTGCGGCTGCTGGTAGCTGGTGGTGGTAGCTGGTAGTGGTGGGAAGGGCGCTGTGGACGGCCGAGCAACCGTGTGGCGGAGCTGCGCCGTCATCGGCATCGACGTGGTGGTGTCTCGTGGTGGTCCGCGTGGCAGCGACGGGGCGACCAGATGTCGGCCTCCGGCGCCGCGCCGCATGGCCACAGCATCATCGGCAGCGGCAGCGGTAGCGGTGGTGGGGGTGGTGGGGGTGGTCCCAACCGCGATGTGGTGTACCACCAGACCATCGTCCCGTCGCAGCACATCGTGCGCTGCGTCGCCGGCACCTTCACCGTCCCGGGGTCGCAGGACCTGCTGGTGCTGCGGCACCAGGCGCTGGAGCTGTGGACCCTGCACCCGGAGCTGAACAAGCTGGAGCTGCTGCACGCCACCCGGCTCTTCGCGAACGTGTACGACGTCGCCGCCGTGCCGGTGACGTACGAGCAGCTGCAGAGCGGCCGTGGCAAAGCGGCCTCGGCCAGCCGCGCCCTCTTCGACGCGGCGCCGTCGGGCGGGCAGTCGCCCGGCCTGGCGCGAGCGCTGCCGCAGTTCATCGCCGTGACGTCGGAAACCGGGTACGTCGTCATCTTGAAGTACCGCCTCCACCACCCGTACACGCCGGGGCTGGCGCCGCCGCTGGAGGGTGGGCATGCCGCGGCCGGTCCGCCCGCGTCGGGCCCCCGGCCCCTGTCGGCGGCGATGCTCAGCGGCGAGTTTGTGCGCCTGTCGGAGATCGGGGTCGGGCGTAGCGGGGCGCGGCTGACGGTGCCGGGGTACCACCTTGCCGTGGACCCGCACGGGCGGGCGCTGCTGGTGACGGCGCTGATGCGGTTCAAGTACGTCATCCCGCTGACCACCGAGGCGGCCGGCGGCGCGGACGGGACCGGCGAGCCCGGCAGCCGTGGCGGCCGCGGACGCGGCGACGAGGGGCGGGAGGAGGTGGAGGAGGCGGAGGAGGAGGGGCGCGGGGGGGGCCCGTCGCTGCTGCCGACCCCGCGCCAGCTCGGTGACTCATCGCACGACATGACGGTGCGCCTCTGCACCCCCGTCGAGGCGCACCGCAACACCGTCATCTACTCCATCTGCTCGCTCGAGGGCTGCCTCGACAACGCGGTCTTCGTCGCGCTGGAGCAGGAAATCGTCACCCCCCACAGCGGCGAGGATGCGGCGCCGCCGGCGGACTCGCCCCCCGCATCCGCATCCGCCGCAGCAGCGTCGTCGGCGGCGACAGGCCGGGCGTTTCTTCGCGGCGTCGCCGCCAACCCGACGGCCACCGCCGCCGCGGAGCTGCCGCCGAAACAGCTGGTGGTGTACGAATACGCTCACGGTCTCCACCAGGTGCACCGAACGCACCTCCTGGCGGTCGCCCCTATGGCGCACCGTCTCGTTCCGGTGCCGGCGCCGCCGTTCGGCCCGGGCGGCGTGCTGGTGTGCACCGACACGGAGCTGCTGTGGTACGACATCCTCCAGGCCCGCAGCGACACCGGCATCCTCGACGCCGCCGCCGCCGGTGGCGTCGTGGGCGTGTCCGTGTTCAAGGCCAGCACCTCGTTTCCGCGCCGGATGCACTTCATGCGGCATCCGCTCGATCCGATGATCATCGCCAGCGCCGTGACGCGGGTGCGAAACGACATGTTTCTGCTCCTCCAGGACGAGGTCGGCGACGTGTACCGCGTGACGCTCTCCGTCGCGGACGTCCGGGCGTCGTACGATGCGATCCAGCAGCGCGAGCGGTGCGAGCGCGAACTGCAGCGCCGCGCCCGGATGTCCCCGCAGGAGCAGCTGGCGCTGCCGCCGCCCCCGCCGATGCCACCCGCTCCGCCATCGCCCCTCGTGGTGCACTACTTCGACACCATGCCAGCCGTGACATCCATGGTGCTGTTCCGCACTGGCTTCCTCTTTACCGCCAGCGAGTCCTACCACTCCCACGGGCTGCGCAAGATCATCAAGGACGGCTTCAGCTCCGACCGGGAGTACGTCGTGAAGGTGGTCAAGGTCGAGGAAGTCTCGCACGATACGGTCCCGTCCCTGCCGCCGCCACCGCCGCCGTCGTCGTCGTCGTCGTCACCGGCCGCGGTGGTCAAGAAGGCGGAGGACGAGGAGCCGAGCGCCGCCGTCCGTGACGCGACCGGGTCCGTTAAAACGGAGTCCGTCAAGCAGGAGCCGTCTGCGGAGGGACCCGACGGCGCCCCGTCCGCGGCGCCAGCGAAGACGGCGGATGGATTCCTCATCCCGAGTGCACCGGCGCGGGCCCCGGCGCCGGCGCCAGCGCCGTCGGTGCCACTGGCTGCACCGCCGAGGCGAAAGGCGCTGCGTGTCGTACGGCTGTTCGAGCCACACACGACCGCCGCGCCGCTGCACATGGCGCTCGTCGACGCGTACCCGAACACCCCGCCCATCGTGTCCATGAACATCACCCTTCCCGGGGCGGAGGGCCCCAACGGAGCCAGCAGCAGCGCCCCCGCATCATCACCACCCCCGCCCCAGCACGCGCCTCCTCACGCCCAGATCGAATGCGCGGCGGGCCGTGGCTCGGCGTCGTCACTCGTGCGCGCCCACTACGGCTACGCCGCAAAGCTGGAGAGTGCATTTAAACTCCCGATGGTGTTTGAGGTGCTACTTCCCCTGCGATCACTCGCGGGACTTCACCACGCGTACGCGCAGCGTGGAGCGAGTCACACCGCGCTTGGGAGTGAAGGGGCGGGAGGCGGTCCTCGACGCTCCTGGCATGATCGCATCCTCCTCTCGACGAGACAAGGAACGAGTGTGATGACTATCTCAGACGTGGTCGAGGCGGACACGATGTCTGGCTTCGTGACGAGCGAGCGTACCATCGCAGCCAGCGCGGTGCAGCGTGGCCTGGGGTTCGTCCAGGTCACCCCGCGCGGCGTGTACGTGCTTCCCGCGGCGCTCGAGGACCTTGACGAGGACGCGGTGGATGCCGACTCCACCGCGGTCCTCGCCGACCTCGACGCTGACGGACGCAGGGGACCGTTCGGGCGAAAGCGGCAGCGTGACGCGGCGGCCCCCCCGCCGCTTCTCGCGTCGGCCTCCTGGACGCACCCCCAAGGCAAGTCCATCGTCGCGGCGGCGGCGTCGGAGCGGTTTCTCGTTGTGTCAGTCCACCAAAGCGGCGTGACCAGCTTTGATTTTGGTATCACCGGCACTCAGTTCCGCGTCGTGGAGACGCTACCGACGTTCCCCGACTGTCGTGCGGTGTCCATGCTGAGCGCGACAGCGGCGGCTGGGGTGTTCTCCGACGGAGGAGCGGCGCCCCTGTCAACGATAGGCGGCGGTGTCGTACACGGGGACTTCGTGGCGCTCGCGACGGCGACGCACGAGGTGATTATCGTGCGGCCCCGGAAACTGAGCGAGCCTGTCGAGACGATACGGCTCCGGAAAGCTAGTGGCGCAGGCGGTGCCGCGACGGCCGTGGTCAGCAGTGAGGTGTGCTCTGTTCTGCTGACGCATCTCTCATCACGGCAGTCGCTGTTTCCGCGACTGTTCTGCTTCGTCGGTCACTTGGATGGGACTCTCACGCGCTGCGAGCTTGACAGCGTCACCGGGAAGCTGCTGGACCGCACCGTACTGTCATGCGGCAAAGCCCCGTGCCAGCTCGTGTCCGGGGATGGGTGGTACGTCTGCTACGTCCTGTGTGGGCGCAACTACTGGCGCTGTGACATCCGCGACGGAGCTCAGAAAATCACACCAATGCGCTTTCCAAAGCCACAGAGCTTTTTCGCTGCATTCGACCGCCCCCCGCCTCACGTGATCATGGAAGCGGCGCGGCGGCGTGCGAGCGGCACGAGCACCCGCAGCGGTGGGGGCCTCCCCGTGGGTGCCGCCGCCGCGGCCGCCTCCTCTTCGTCCTATGAGGAACTGGTCCTCGCCGTCAGCGACGTGACGCTATCGCTCTTCTCGTCGCAGGCGATGAACACGTCGCTGCAGTACAGCTTCGCGGCGGAGATGCTGCCTGTGTCCGGTCGCCGCATTGCACAGCACCCGACGCGACCGGAGTACCTCATCATCGGCTGCACGGAGCACCGCGGCGTTGGGCCTGCGGATCGGAAGGAGATGCAGCAGCAGTTGATCCAGCAGCAGAAGCAGCGCAGCGCTGCCGTTGCGGCCAGCACCGCCGGGCCAGGTGCAGCCGCCAGCAGTCGCACTGCGGCCGTGCTAGCGCATGCAGCCGGGTCGCTGACGCTGGAGTATCGTAGCCCCGGGCAGCCAAACCGGTACGCGAGCACCATCCAGCTATTTCACAAGGATTCCGGCCGGTTGCTACCGCCTTACTACCTCAACGACGGCGTTGGCCTTCTGGGAATGACCGTGGGCTGCTTCACCAAGGACTTTGGCCGGGAGCCAGTGGTGATCATCAGTTGTGCGGATCAGTTCACCCACGGCAGCGGCTGCGGCTCCAAAGCATCGTGGCGGAACAGCTGGCTGCAGACGTTCCGCTTCGTGACGGCGGCGCCCAACCCTGGTACCGCTGGTGCTGCAGCGTCCAGTGTGGGTTTACTGCGACTTGAAGCCATCCATGATACGCCTATCGCGGATATCCACGACTACCCATCCGCCCTTCACATCTGCAACGAAGTTGGGCTCCTGTTTGTGGGCTTCGGTGAAGAAAACGGCCTACATGTTTTCACGTGGGGTCGAAACAAGCTGCTGCGGAAGCGGCGCCTGAGCAATGTGCCGTCGCGCATCGTCAGCATCGACACCGTGTTCGTGTCCCCGCCTAGCGAGCAGGGGGGTGGTGGCTCCAGTGGCTCCAGTGGGGGCGTCGCCCCGTTTTACTGTCCGGACCTCTTTAATGATAACTTCCGTGGGAGTACTTACATCGCCAAGCGAAAGCGGTTACTGATTGCTTGTGGAACAGCCACACAGTCGGTGTTCCTGGCTACGTTTCAGCCCAGTGCCGAGGCGGCACTGGGGGCTGTCCCTGGGGCGACTTTATCGTTCCTCATGATCATCGCGCGGGATTCCATCCCGCGGTACCTGACGAGCTGTGTCTTTGTGGACGAGCGGACGGTGGCAGTGGCGGACCGTTTTGGCAGCGTCGCGTTTCTGCGGCTGCCGCTGGATGCACGACTTGGGCTGAGTGAGCCGTGGCATCGCTACACGGATGTGGAGCTGAACGAGGTGGAGCGGTACGGGGCGGAGGGGCAGTTTCTGGTCGAGATCGCCTCTCATTGGGTAGGCCAGACGGTGTCGACGCTGCAGGTGCGCTTTTACGACCCCAGCGGTGCGTCCACCGCCGGCAGCAGCAGTGCCGTGAATGGCGACGATCGCGAAGCGGGGGGCCGGATGCCCGTGTTGGCGCCTGCATCCGCCACCTCGCCGTTCCGAAACAACTTCATCGTCTTCTACGGCACCGCACTGGGTGGGGTTGGGGCGTATGTGCCATTTGCCAGCGAGGAGGACGCCGCGCTGGCGGTGTACGCGCAGCAGCTGATCAGCGAGCATGCCCGCTCGTTGCTTGTCCCTGGCGGCGTGCTACCCGTGACCCTCGCGGGCCGAATGACCGCTGCGGCACCGATGTACCGCACGCATAACGTTGTTGAGGGCGACTACATCCGGCTACTGCTGGAGTCGTCGACGACGGCGTTCCCCCAGGACGTGCGACAAATGCTAGAGAGCCAGCTGGCGCGGCAGCGTCTCGTGGAGAGCTCGCAGCGTACCGCGCTAGGTCTTCCGGCGCGGTCGCTGCCGACCCTCTTTGACCTGGCAGCTAAGATGCGCGCGCTCGTGACTCTGCCGCCGTAGGGTCGCCTTGTGGCTCAATCCGGAGGATTCACGGAAACGATGAGCGACTGCCGGCGAGGGGCTATTGGCCGGAGTGGTCTGAGGCAGCGCTGTTGACCGGCGTGAACTTGACCCGGTGGGGGGCAGGTAGAGGGGGAAGGAGGAGGGCGAGTGCATGGATGGTTGGGTTGTGGAGATGGTCGTGGGGAGTGTGAAAAGCTCAAGGCACGCAGTGAGACGTTCCAGGCGGAGCACGTGAGGCTCGTTTTTTTTTCTTTTTTTGTGTCCCGCCGCTGCTGCCGTATCGGCGAGGATGGTCGTTGAGAGCAGGCGGTTGAGTCGTGGCTCGTGCGTCTGGAGTGGAGTGGAGCGGGTAGGATGGAAGGAAGGTCGCAGGGGCGCGGTGTGGGACGGGTGAGAGGAGGCAAGGACGAGAGTGAGAGAGAGAGAGAGAGGGAGAGGGAGAGAGAGACAGCGCGCTGGGGAGGAGGGGAGCCGCTGGGCTGGTGACACACGGGGGCGGGGGCGGTGGCGGCATCTCATTGAAGCCGGCTGTAACAGGTGGTGGTGGTGGTGGTGGTTGGACTTGCGGTGGCGGGCGCACGGGGTTCGGCGCAGCGATGCATCCGTCCAACTCCGCCCCCTCGCCGCCATGGCCTGACTCGCCACGGGGTGTATGCCATCCTCCGGTTGCACCACTTCCTTGTCGTTCCAACCCCCTCCCCCCTTTTCTTCCCCCTTCACTCATGTCTATCTATCTATCTATCGATAGATAGTTATATAGATATTTATATATTAATCAACAACAAACATATGAAACAAAAAAAAAATATAGTAATGAAATGAACGCCCCAGGACGGCCCTCTCGCATCGGGGTGGTGGGTGGTGCGGTGATGATGTGAGGACGTTGTGCCCTCCACAGCCGCGATGGCCCGCGCGACTGGGACAACCCTCACGGGCGTGTCCCCCGAGCCTGCCAACCGTGTGGGCAGAGGGTCAGCAGGCTAAGAGGGGGGGGGGCGGTTAAGGGGAAGGGGACGAGGCGGATGGGTTGGTGGGGACGGGTGAGGATCCGACGGCGACGAGGGAGGAGGGTGTGGCGCGTGTGGTGCCCGCCGCATGCGGTGCCGGATGGCCCTGCCATGCCCCTCCTCCCGTCGCTCGTGGGTGGGGAGGCAGCCGCCGCGGCACGACACGTGCACCACAGAGGAGAAGCGGCACCGGCGTCGGTAGGCTGGTGAGGTGGTCCACCAGCACCACACACTACACACACAGACAGACACAACAAAACAGGAGGGGAGAAGGAAGCGACGCCACCTCGCCATCCACCACGTGTCTGTTGGCAGGGGAGAGAGGGAGAGGAGGAAGAAAAAGAGAAGAAGCGGGTGTGGTAGTCTCGTGGCCGTGGCGCCCCGCCGCTCTCGGCTCTCGCGTGGCGCAGGGTCACCGGAACAGGGTGGGGTAGGTGGGGCCCACCTCTCTCATCCCTCGAAAATATTATATATATATATCTATATAATATTCATTTATACTAATAATTACTACCATCATTCTCATTTATTCTAGTTCGTGTCCGTTGTTCCAAGGTCCGGCTCGTGTCCCATCCGCCGCTGAGCGCCGTCTCACGGCCGTATCGCCCCGGACGCTGCGTGCCGGCCGGGTTGCCGCGTGCGGGGAGGAGGAGGAGGAAGAGGACTGTGACGCGGGTAGGCGTCGATGGCGTCGCCGGCGATCGGGGTGCGGCAGGTATTCCGGGATGAGAGCACGTGGGCGCGTGAGACGCTGCTCGCCTATGCCCACGTGCACGGCCTTCACGACGACGCTGGGGCGGTGGAGGTCACGCGGCTGCGGGAGCTCGTCGTGCAGCACCGCGGCACCGGGAGGCGCGGCGTCGCGGAGGCGGAGGGGATGACGGCGGTGGTGTTCGTGGATGGCGACGCGGCGGAAGAGGTGGGGCCGGACCAGGAGACGCGGGTCGTGGCCCACCCGCTGACCAGCGCCGCGGGCCGGGTGCTGCAGCGCGATCCCACCGTGTTCGACGTCCTGCTGCTCCGCGCCCACCCCGCGACGCTCCGCGCGCTGGTGGACGAGGGGCTGCGGCGCACCGATGGCGTGGCGCTGCAGCACGCCGTGGACGGCGCGCGAGGAGGCGTGAGACTGCACCAGTGGCTCCTGGCACTCCTGGACGCCGACGGCGGCGCGGCGCACCTGCGTGACGTCCTCACGCGAGGCACAGCGCGGCTCTGCGGGCGGCAGTTCAAGTCGCGCGAGATGACCGTCCGGTGTCTGGAGTGCGC
Organism: Paratrypanosoma confusum; assembly: GCA_002921335.1. NCBI lineage: Eukaryota > Euglenozoa > Kinetoplastea > Trypanosomatida > Trypanosomatidae > Paratrypanosoma > Paratrypanosoma confusum. Next base: position 107,252 of record PGOM01000120.1, on the reverse strand, counting down.
CGTCGATGACACCTGCGTGATGTGCGTGGAGTGCTTCCGCGCGTCGCCGTGCCGGAATCACAGCCACCGCATGGCGCAGAGCGGGGGTGGCATGTGCGACTGCGGCGATCCCACCGCGTGGAAGTCGACGTCGTTCTGCTCCCGGCACGCCGGCGTCGTGGCGGAGGAGGACCCGTGCGACAGCATTCCCGCCGTGGACCACGACTGGCTGGCCCCGGTGCTGCGTGGTGTCGCCCAGCTGCACGTTCAGCTCGCCCAGTTCCTCACCCTGCCCCCGCTGTACACGGTCCTCCTGGCTCGGTTGAACGCGGTGCCGGCGGCCTGCGGCGCCATAACGATCCTGATGAGCACTGCCTCGCGGACTGTCGTGTCCGACGCGATGATGGAGTGCCTCAAGACCCTGGTCGCCTTCGCTGATATGTCGGAGAGCGGGAAGCGGCTCGTGGTCGTCAGTCTGCTCAGCGCGCTCGTCGCGCCGATCCCGACGCTGACGTCGCGGGAGGCGGCGAAATGCACCTCCATTGCGGTGGCCTGTGGCTTACAGGCCCCGCAAAGCGGTCGCCGCCCACCCCGTCAGGGTGACACGAACCCCCATGACGCGGATGATGCCGTTGCCGTTGGCGATGGCGAAGAGGAGGAGGGGGCGGAGGCGGCGGGCAGGGGGGAGGTGGACGACGAGGAAGGCGGAGAGGAGGAGTCGTGGGAGGACATGACCAGCGACGACGGCGACGGTGAGGTGGACGAGGCCGCGGCGCCGCCGGATGGCGACGACGGCAACGATACCGACAGAGACGAGGCGGTGGCGGTGGCCGTGAGGGAGGCAGAGGAAGTGGAGGAGGGGGAGCACCGTAGGGCGGCGGTGGCTGCTGCGTCCTGCGACACGGATGGCCGCTCCGTCCCTTGGCGCCACCAGCGGACGGTGCTGCGGATGGCGGACGGCGCGGCGAAGCGCTGCGGCACATGGACCAGCTCGCCGGACGCGGCGGAGGCGGAGGAGTGGCCGTCGTGCCTCGAGGAGCTGCTGCTGTGCACCCTGAGGTCCTTCGACGGGACGGTCCCGCGGTGGGGCGGCCAGGTCGCGAGGCTCGTCGGGCTCTGCTGCTCCGATCCGGTTTTCAAGGCCCCGCACTGCCGCGTGCTGGTGCTGTACAACGAGCGCATCCTGCAGAAGAAGGCGGAGTCGCGGGGGGCCGTCTCGACCTTCGTGCAGGTCGCCACCGTGCCGGGCGTGGTGCACCAGCTGATGCACCCGCCGGCGTGGCCGCGCAGAATAGCGCCCACCACCATCGCCCACCGCCTCATGACAGCGCTCGTGCTCGCCGCCAGCGGCTTCGACCCGGAGGCCACGTCGTTTCCTTTCGTCACCGGCGGGGTCACCTTGAATGGCGCGCCTCACCACGACGCCCCGCGGTGGGCCCACGGCCGCGGCTGCCCCTGCGGGGAGCTGATGAAGCTCCCCGGGAATGAGTCGTTCCGGCTACCGACCCAGCTGTTGTGGCTGCGCTACGTGGTCAACTCGTCCACCGCCGCCCAGTCGGCGCTCGTGTCGGCGCGGCTGCTGCTGCGGTCGGCGCTGCTGGTGATGCAGGCGGTGGAGCTCTCGGGCATCATGTGCCGGGCCGAGCTCAGCGACAGCCACGCCAGCAGCGCCATGTCGGCGGAGCGCTACCTCTCCCGATTCGCCCGCTGCCTCGTTGTGGGGGTGATGACGAACGTCAGGTACCTTCGGGACCGCGCGAGGAGCCCCGGCAGCCACAGCTTCCTCGAGACCCCGCTGGAGCCGCTGATCGCGGCCATCACCGCGTTCGGCCCGCCCTTCGACCCCGAGCTCGTCCTGACCGCCCCGTCCACGCGGCCGGTGTGGCTCTTCGGGCGCCCCGAGGCGATCGTACGGAGACTCGAGCCGGAGAGCGGCGAGGCCACTCCCGACGCACACGCGCAGCCGCTGGGTCGCTGCGACCTCGGCGCCACGCAGCCGCCGAGCACCCCCCTGCTGCTCCGCCATGCCTCAGCGAGCGACGGGGGCTCCGCCCTGGGGGAGCTTGTGGGACCGCGCGAGTACCTCCTCGCCGTCCTCGCAGAGGTGGCCTGGCGCATGGCGGAGGTGATGGACGCGCAGCGGCACGTGTACGCGGGTAGCTCCACCGTCGTCCTCCAGGCGCGGAGCCCCGGCGACGACGATGTCGACACCAACCTCTATCGCTACGACCTTCTGCGCGAGGGATTTCACCAGGCGTACCTTCCGGAGTCGTTCCTGAAAACATGGGGCTGCGGCGCGCCCGAGCAGCTGCACGGAACGACGTTCTACAAGCCTCTCTTCCGCTTCTTCGCCCAGCTGGGCAAGCAGGTGCTGATGCAACTATTTCGGCGCACCGGCCCGCTCGCAATGCTCGCACTCGGTCCCGAGGAGGACTGTCGTCTTGGCAACGGCCGTGCCAGCCCGTCGCTGCTGCGGGAGTTCCTCGTCCGCGCTGTCACCGACGGGCTGGAGCTCGCGGAGGCGCGGCGGCGGCGGCTGGCTCCGGCGACGGCAACCCCCATCCGCGCCCCGCACGTGCTGGCCGTGGTCCACGACTGGCTCGACGCGCTCGTGATGCCCTTGGTGCTGCTGTCCCAGGTGGAGCAGGGGCTGTGGCGGCGCAATCCTGGATTGGTGAAGCAGCACTCGCACGCGTACAACTGCCTCAGCACCTCGTACTGCATCGAGAACGACATCTTCACGCTGCAGCTGCTGGCCGCGGTGCTCCCACCGCAGGATTTCGCGGTCCACGTGCTCCAGCGCTTCTCGTACCTGCCCCAGGTGGAGAAACACACGGTGCGTGGGATGGGCTACGCGCGGTTCCTGCGGACGATGTTGACGATCGCCCTGGAGAGCGGCAAGGCCACCCGTGTGAAGGAGATGTCGGTGGTGTCGCTGGAGCGGCGCGCCATCCACCACCTCGCGCTGACCCCGATGGTCTTCAGTCAGCTGCGAACCCTCCTCACCACCACGAGCCTTTCCTCCATCATGGAGAGCGTCGTGATCGACGACGACGACGATGACGACGACGATGTCGACGACGACATGGGCACGGAGAGCGATCGTGGCGACGGAAGCGACGACGACGGCGACGCGGGCGCGCGTGATCGTGCCAAGTCCCGCCGCCAGTCTCGAGATGAGATGCTGCAGGAGGCGCTGGCCCGGGTCGCCAAGTCCCAGCGGGGGCAGCGGGGCAACCTCTTTGCCGTGAAGGATATCCACACGTGGCAGCGGCTCGTCAACTGGTACCACCCGCTCTTCAACGACACCCTCTCCTCGTCGCTGCTCGAGTCGTACCAGATGCTTGCCCGACGCGAAAATGTGCGACTCCGTGAGGCGGCACGGGCAGCGTCGGCGCGGCCGCCGTTGGAGGTGATGGAAACTCTTCCGAGCCCCGTGCCGCATCCGCTCCACGCGGCGGTCCAGCCGTTTGCTCGGGCACTGCTACACACCGACGCGGTGATTTCTGTCGCCGTCTACTGCATCCATGCGTACGTGGGGCAGGTGGCGGGCACGTCCGCTGCGGAAACGCGAAAGCGCGGGGACCCCACGACGGGATCCCCGCCATGGGCCACCGTTCCCCTCTCGCTGCTGAACCACGCCATCAACGCCCTCTATGTTTGCATGAAAGACTGCGAAGAAATGACTTCAGCCTACCGCATCGCGTGTGGCGTGGCAAGCGACGGTGGCGGCTGCAGTGGCAGCCGGACGGTGGTGGACTGGGATGTCGTTGCTGCCAGCAACGCGAGGGCGGGGCTGCATCACTATTCGTTCACGGTGGAGTCCGTCGAGGCGGTGTTGCCCGTGGTGCAGGTGGCCCGGTCTGCAAGCACGGTGGGGCAGGCGGCGGCGGTGGCAGCGTGTACCGGCGGCGGCAGTGACACGGTCGACGAGGATGCCCTGCCGTGGCCGGCGGTGCCGCCGCTGGTTCCACGCCTCCCGCTCGACTCGGGAGTCCCGTCACTCCCCGGGCAGCTAGCCCCAGCGGCTACCCTGCGGTGCAAGCTGCTGGCGCCGGTCCCCCCACCGTCATCGTCGTCGATATCTCCGTTAATGGCTGGGGCCGCGGCACCGATGACCACGTTTGCCGCCCTGGAGCAGCTCTTGACCGTTTTTGTCGAGCCGGGCCCGAGGAACAACGAATGGCGTGGGAAAGCCGCCATCCGTGACCCGTACGGACTCGGGGAAAAGATAACGTACCTGCTCGTAGCGGGTGGAGTGCGCGCGACGGCAGACGTGGATGCAGCAGATCCGGATGCTGAAGGTGAAGCGGCGGAGCAGCAGCGACAGCTGGTGGAAAAGCGGCGAAAGATGAAGGAGCGGCAGCAACAGCTACTGAGCAAGATGCGGGCGAAGCGCCCGGAGCCCGCATCCCCGGCAATGGGGGCCGACGTCCCCGTCGATGGCGAGGCTGTGGACGGCACCGGCGACGCCACTGGTCGCGAAACGGCCTCACTCAGCGTGCAGGCGAAGCTGTTGATGATGGAGACGGAGATGGAGTGCTGCATTTGCCACGGGGGCCCTGGAACGGCGGACGACATCCCTGACGTGGCGGACCGCGTCGGGCCACGCGGGGCGGGCGGAGTCATCACCCACGCCGCGATGCGGATTGCGACCACCCTGCAGTCCGTAGCAAGCCACCTGCGCGGCCAACCGCTGGCGGAGCCTGTGGACAACCCCCTGGTGCTGCTCGCCAGCACCGCTACCTCCGATGTGTTGCATCGACTGGGCATCCACCCCGAGCGGCCCCTTCACGCCCACTTCCACGTATGCGGCCACGTTGCCCACCGACGCTGCGTGGAGCATTACATCCAGCGCTTCTCACACCAGCCTTCGGCCCGGATCTTTGACGGTCGGGATTTTTTGCGGAACGGCAACTTCATGTGCCCGCTGTGCCGTGCCGTCTGTAACACCTTCTCGCCAGTTCCGTCCATCAAGTTAACGTCCGCGGGCGGCGCTCCGGGAACCGCATCCGCGGCCGCGGCCCGTGAAGTGGTGCCAGCCGTAGACCACTCCCTGGTTTCACAACCCGGCCTGCTGACGCTTCTCGACGGTCGCACCTTTCTCCGCGAACCCACCTCGCGGTCGAGCCTGTTTGAGGATATGCGCCAGCGGGTGCTCGGGGCGGTGCCGGAAAGGAAGTCCGTCGAGCGTCTCCATCATCTGCTACGACTAGCCAACGTAGGCTGCTCGTCGAGCACGGGGAGCTCTGCGCTGTACCCGTTGCCGGAGCTGGAACGGGTAGTGGGTGCCGAGGTGCTCGAGACGCTAGAGATGCTGAGGGTGGTGCATAACCAGCTGCGGCTCATGGTGGAGGGCGTGAAGGTCGGGGTGGACCTCAAGCCGAGGGACCTTCATGGCCTTCTGTCGCTGCTCATCTCTATCGACCCAGCCCGCGTCCGTGCGGCGCTACCTCACCTGGGGGTACTGGATGACGGCAGCGAGGTGGTGTTTCTAGTCGACGACGAGTCCGTCGACGAGCGTCAGCGTCGCTACCAGGAGGCACAGCGGCGTGTGCTCGCACACATCCTGCTACACCCGCTGGACGCGGCGCGGATCATTGAGGTCTTCGCGCGGCGTGTGGTCGAGCCACTCGTCGCGCGCGCCACCCGTGCCCCCCCGTCCTCCCCGTCCGTTTTCGACGCACTTCCGTGGATCGCCTCGTGCGCCGCGCCCCCAGGGCTCGCGACGCCGCGTCCTGCGTACCATGTCGATGATGTGGTGACGATGTACTGGGAGCAGCTGGCGTGGTTAGGCCTTTTGAAGCTCGTCGTGTGCAACGTGACGCTGCCTCAGCCCGACGTGGCGCTGCGACGAGCTGACGGAAATCTGAAGGGACTGGACGAGCAGATCATTCAGAGCCTCAAGCCCTTCCAGTCAGCCAGCCTGGCGACGGCGGTAAGCCGCGTGGAGGCCGCCGGGGTGCTTCGCGCCTTCGTGTGTAGTGGCGCGGAGCCCACGCTCGCACAGCAGGTGCTGCAGCGGCTCCCGGGACAACAGCACGTCGATGTGGCGGCGACAGCGATGCAGGAGCCGCTGGCGGAAGACTTTCTGCTCGCGCTTTGCGCGTTTGGGTTGGTGGACGAGGCATCGCCGTCTGCGTCGGTGGCCTCACGCCTCGGCGCATGTGAGTGGTACTCCTCCCTCTCGGCGTCACTGGCGCGTGGGGACCCGACGGTGCCGCAGTATGTGGACCCATCGGAGTGGTCGCGGGCGCTGTACACCAGCTTGCTGCACCTTCCGCGCGACTACCTGGACGTGATTTCGAATCAAACGACGCAGGTGTTCGTGCCGGAAGAAACCGATGGAGAATCCGAAGTGGCGGCACGGCGGGGTGTGTGCGCCGCCTGTGGACAGCGCATGAAGGAGCCGGTGTACTGCTGCGGCTGCGGGCAATACTTCTGCCTACGCAACGCCAAAGAACCGGAGCTGTGCACGCACTCTCGGATGTGCTCAGGTGGCACTGCCATTTTCATCGTAGTGAAGATGACCGCGCTGCTGCTGATCGACGCCATCGACAATCGCGCAGAGCAGCTTCGGCCAGTGTATTTAGACCGCAACGGCGAGCCGGACGTGAACCTCGGGCGCGGCCTGCAGCTCACGTTGAGTCACGAGCACGCCGTTGAGCTAGTGCGCAACTGGATGCACGCCGCGTGGTGGATCAAGTCCGATCTTCTTCAGGTCGCGTGGAGCAACCAGGTGGGGACGCTGTAGAGCGCGCTGCTGGAGGCGGCGTTGAGGGCGCGTGTATGCGTGCGTGTGGGAGGTAAGCGAGAGGTGGGGGGTGGCGGCGGCTGGCAGGCCACGCCGCGCCAGCGGAACGGATGCCACAACCATATGTGGCCCTCCGACCTCTTCTCTGTGGCGTTACCGCTGCAACTTCTGTTGCTCCATTTGCTGTGGGCGGTGGGAAAAGAGGGGAGGAGAATGGGGCAGGGCCGCGACGAGGACACCTCCTGCTCCGTCGACGAGGTACGGGTGGCGGGGTGTAGCAGACGGCGGGTATGGGGCGGTGGGAGAGGAAGGAAGGATCGAAGTGGGTGACGAAGGCCATTGCTGCGACAGTTCATGGAACGCTTACCAAAAGGACGGCGCTACGGTAGGGGGAGTGGTGACCGACGGTGATGGCGGCGGTGGGGGCGCGGGACGGCAAGGCAGCAGTGGGGAGGCGGGGGAGGGAGCGAGTGGTGGGGACAGGGTGAGGTG
>PGOM01000119.1:85997-97336 GCA_002921335.1 Paratrypanosoma confusum | reverse complement strand
GGGGTACCTTTTATTTGTCTGCCTAACTGAGGGGGAGGAAGTCTTCCATGTCACGTGCCGCACGCTCCGGTCGAGGAAAAGGCAATAGTAAGTCGTAAAGTTGCTCAAGGGGCACTTCGCTTGGAAAGCATCGGTGCACTACCTCACCGTACCGCTCGCTGGGCCCGTCAACCAGTGAGGTGTGTTGGGTGGTGAGTTGGTGCTGTCATACTAGTTGAAAACAGGAACTTCACATCCCCCCTCCCCCCTTTACCACTCCTCTCGGTCACATCCCCCCCCCCACGTGTGAATCGAGTGCCACGCTGCTGGCGCATGTGTGCGTGGCTGTGTACGGGCGGTATTTGTATTGGGCTGCTTTTGCTTTTATTTTGAATTCATACCTATCAATATATCTGATTCCATGAAGGGCGTGACGAGTGCGGCGGGAAGGGGTTGCTGCCAGATTCAATTGCACCTGGCTCCACATTCGATGATGGTGACGGTGACCCTCATCATCTGCCTCCTAGCGTCGTCTGCAGTGGCGGCTCCACTGAAAGAGATACTGGAGATCGCTCCAGTGAATCGAGTCACCTCGATCAACCTCACCGTGACGACGACCCGTGTGAGTATTCCTCTCTATCGATGTGCAGCTTGCACTGTCGCTGGGGATCCTTGGCAGAATGCTCACGACATTGACGAGCCAAACGAGGTGTTAGAGTATGTCTCCCGTGTTTACGAGTTTGACGGCGTGATGATGATTCCTGGCCCTGTGATCCACGTCGCTCCTGGAGGAAGACTGAAGCTGCGACTGTTCAATGCGCTGGGCCCGCAGGACTACCCCGAAACATCCGACCACCTCTACTCTTTTCATGGAGTCAACTCCACCAACGTTCACTTTCACGGCGTACACGGGGATCCAGAAGTGGATGACGTGTTCAAGGTGGCCCCACCAAACGCTACGCTGACCTACAACCTAAAAATTCCAATTGCCCATCTTCCGGGTCTCCACTGGTATCACACCCATTCACACGGGTCATCCTATCTCCTTCTCATGGGTGGTCTTTTCGGTCCCATGATCGTTGATGACGCTACCATGCTTGGTACTGCACCACACAGCAGCCCCTTATCGGACCTCAGGACGTACGTCCTGGTGATTCACCTGTACCGCTTGGCGAGGGGATCACCACAGACATGTGACGGCACAGTAATGAGCGATGTGGACTCCCTCATTAGGAGTAACATGTCATCCCGCCCCATGATTCGCCGCCAGGGCAAGTCCGGCGAACAAGTTGTGCTTCCCCCAGACCTCTACGTCGTGAATGGTCAGCATCGCCCCACGGTGAAGCTGATTAGTGGGGAGCAGACCCTATTGCGCCTCCTCTTTGCCGCAGGCTCGTGCCACGTGAACATCTCGTTTCCCCTGGAATGTACGGTTCACGTAGCTGCTGTAGATGGGATTCCCCTGAAACGGACGCGTGCCCTGCCGGATCGGTGGCTATACTTCACCACCGCCACGCGCTACGATGTTGTCGTCGCATGCGTCGGCCCGAAAGTGTGGAGTCCGGGGAGGAGAGACCCGCTTACTGCCGAATCGGGCACCAAAACTAACGGCAGCACCGCCCTTCCTGTCGTCATCCATGGCCAAGAACGCAGCGCGTATAATTGGGCTCTGCTCTTGCTGGAGGTGGCAGACCCCGATCACAGGCCACCTGCTTCTGGTACGCGTAAAGGATTGACTTTCCCGCTTCAGCTGCCGCGATACCACGCGGACTACCTCATCGTGGATGCCCGCCCAAAGAAGGTGCACCGCGAGATCTCCTTCTCCCACCTTGGGGTGCCCTCTGTGCAGCCCTACTACTGGATTGGACAGGGAACGAACTGCTCGTCCCTGACGCCCTCTGCCACGTGCGGGTACAACCATTTCGAGGGCCAACTGGGGACGGTGAACCGCAGCGCGTATAACGGTTTTGCTATCCCACTTGGAGCCGTTGTGGAAGCGAGGGTGTATGGAGATCCAGCCGACGATGTCCCACACCCCCTTCACATGCACGTGAATCATTACCAGGTGGTCGGTTTTACCGCGCGTCCGGGTGGAAGACACGAAGGCCACACACTCAAGGACTACGGAGTGCATACTGGTGAATTTCGTGACACAATTCCCATTCTCGACGGAGTTACTGTGATCCGCTGGCAAGCTGCGAGCTACCCGGGTGAGGTGGTGTACCACTGCCACGCACTCCAGCATGAAGATCGTGGAATGATGCGCTCGTACCTTGTCTACCGCGACGTTCCTGCCCCGCTGATGGGTAGCAAAACCAGCAGCAACCCATTCAGCAAGGTCAATGGCGGTGCCCATCTTGAGAAAGATGTACCCCGTGGGAGGTTTCTCGTGTTTGCAATGGTCTTCTTTACTGCCGCCTTTCTTGCGGTTCTGGTGCGCGCTGTTCGGAGACACGAGGGTGGCCTACTGACGATTCTTCAGTGGATTCGGAACCGACGCGTACCTGAGGGTCAGGCGTTGGATGGAAATGAGCTCGAGAACCTGCCGCTTGTCACCCGTCATGACATCAACGCAGCTTAGACGGCGGATTCGCTGCGGGTGTGTGTGTGTGTGTGAGGTGATGGGGTTGGAGGGGGGAGGGCTGAATGTGTTGGCCGCGGATCTGTGGGTGTCTTGCTTCGTGTTCTTCATCCACCTTCCACATCTTTCCTACAGAAGGCAAGCACGTGAAGGGAAGGAAACGTGGGAGGGGTGAAGAAAGCAGTGGCTATGGGGCGATCATGTGGGGCACGCCACGTGGAGAACGTACGACAGGCGTTTGTGGGTGACTTGCTAGGATACGATGTGGACTACCGGGTCATTTGGGAGGTTGAACCTTGGAGAATGTCTGAATGAAGGGTGCCGCTGTCTCGAGCAGCACCGGACGGGGCAAGACATCTGTGGTGTGCGGGGGCTGCGGCTGCGTCCACGGGGCTTGGTGGTGCCAGTCGTTGGGTGGTGGTGGGTGGTGACAAAGTGATTTGGCGAGGGGTGGGTGGGGGTGGAATGGAATGGCGTGGAGGAGGGTGAGGTGGTGATGTGCCGTCAGGTGAGCTCGCGGGCACACGACGGGAAGGCATGAGCTGTGGCCCTCTGTCATGCCCTGGGGGCCAACTACACTCTCTCTAGCGCGCGCGCTTCCCCTTTCCCTTCCCCACACGCACACACGCGCGCACCCGCTCCAACTGCACCCGTGTCGTGCGTGGCACTAACCCTTTGGGAACGTCCCCCCTTCCTACTGTAGCCCCACGTAGCTGCCCTCGCGCGTCACCTCCATCTACCTACCGCGAGTACCAAAGGTGAAGTTGTAGCGGGTCCGCGTGCTCCCTTCCTTGTCCGTCCATATTCCTCCTACGTTTATCCCTGTAAACATCGCATTGCTAGCCCGCCTGCTGCACGTGCGCTCCAGCAAGGTGGGATGGCGGACTCGGACTCACCGGCCGAGGAGACCGCAAGGGCCGCTGTGGTGGTAAAGCCGCCGCAATTACATCGAGGTCCCTCCCCGCCCACGCACGGTGCGCGAAACCCCGACGACGGAGCGGAAGAGCGCATTCCGTGCCGCGTGACTGTCGAGGATATCGCCGTCCACGTGCTCCTACATAAAAACCGCCGTGATGCACGACTGTGCTGGGAGGAGATCAGCGTTGTGTGTACACGCGACGGGGTCTCGCAGCGCACACGGTGGCTGTCCGCACCCATTGGGGTATCGAGCGAGAGGGTCCAGGAGCCGAGCCCAGCGACTGGTGGTGGTGGGTGTAGGGGTGATGACGGCTGCGTTACCGCCGAAAAGAATGATCGCCAACCATCCGCACCTTCGCACGGTACACTTGACCGGCGGCGCAATGAGTATTCGCGACTGGAGTGGTCTCCGTTCAACAACGCGACGTTTGTGGTGCAGTTCCGTCCAGTTGAGAGCGACGACCGTTCTATGGACCCAGACTACCACCGAGCTGCTCTGGCGAAGAACCTTGCGTACCTAAGCGGAGTTCCATCCGCGGAGGACGTTGGGCGTCGTCAAGTGCACCCCAAAGTGGTGCACCCACTCACGCTGACGGTGCAATGCCGCAACCACAACAAATCTTTCGCGGTTGGTGGGGGGGATGGGGGCCACCACCTCTCCACCAGCGCTGGTGCGGACATAGCGGCCAGCGTGTACGGGAGGGGGGCCGCAATGGTCGCCACGTTGGCCCGCAAGGTGACCGTGGGGGTCGCCGATGCGTCACGGAGGAGGAGGGGGGCGGGGCTGCCACACCGACCGCCAGTGGACAGTAGCGCCAACGGTGAGGGCAATGTACGTGGACACATGGCACAGTCTTTGCACAGTTCCGCTCGTGGGTCCCCGTCGCACTTGCCGGCACCCGACGTGTGCCAGCAGCTGCTGCCGAGCGGCAGCTATGTGTGTGCCCTGGGAGGTGTCGATGTCGCCGAGGCGTATAACGCACCGGGCGGGCGTCGCCAGTTCAGCCTGCGACTCAGCCCATATGAGAGCGGTACCCCTGGCGATGGGCACGGCGTGCCGTACGAGCTGCACTTCACCCTCGTCGCGCATGTTGGGGAGCGCACCGACGCACAGTTCATCCCACGCAACTACCACAATTTCGTGGTGCTGCTGGATCAGGTCATCGTGGACGTCACGGATGCCATGCAGGCGCAACCCAGCGCCGCCGACCTGCCTGCGTCATCGGCGAAGCGGTCACTTTTCAGTGATATTACTGGACGGCTATCTGGCCGTCCAGCCGGTTCGTTGGCGACGCACTCGTCCAGTACGGGCACCGAGGATGCTTCTGTGGTGAGCTATGGGTTTGGCTTCACCACCAATGTGTCTGAGAGCAGGGAGCTTACGCATGTTTCAGCGTGCACCGCGGTGGCCGAATGTGGCACGACTGGCGAATCTACGGGCCACGAAGACGGTGAAGATCCTGGTGGAAATGGGGTGAAGCTCGTAGATTTCTCTCGCCTTCACAGCTCTCATGATGAACGGACCCGCACTTCCGAGGATTATCAGGCCAATCCCACATCGGTGTGCGTCGTGTCATCGGAGTGTAAGCAGGTGTCCCACGCCCGTGTCGGCAACCGCGTGATCTCATTGTCGCGGTTCAAAACGGACCGGGATGGCCTTTGCAAGTCGTCACTCAAGTGCCAGCTGTACATGGGACTGGTTCGCTGCACCAAATCGGGCCAACGACTGGTCGAGGTGAGCAATCAGCCTGTGGATCTCGCAGAGGATGTGCTGAATATGGAGTTCGACGCAGCGAGGATCCGGCAGGTTACGTTTTCCCGTGGAGAGGTGATGTTTTTTCGTCTTCGGCGCAGGTGTTTCCCAGCGGATGACCGTGAGCGGACAGATCTTCTGCTACCGTTTGACTACGACAACACTGGGGTGATGCTACCAACGGAGGAGGGGGTGCAGCGCGAGGCAGTGAGGCTAGCGTTACCGGTCTCGCCACGCGAGGCGATTCCTCGTAGAAGTGCCACCTCCCCGGTGCCAAAGTCCGGTAGCGTGGCCCCGAGACTTCCAGAGCTGCACGCAGATGTCTTTGACACAGAGGGACCGAGTGTGGCAGGGAGCCTGCCTGTCGTGGGAAGTGCCTCGCGGGATGGATCCGGTGACGTCATCAGTGCGGTTGATCCGCTGACGCGAGCCGCGCCCCAAACGGCTTCGCTTGTACCAACTGCCTCTGGTGCGCTGCACCCCTTGAACACTGCCAGAGATGTGTTTGACGATGCAACGGAGTATTGCAACTACGACAACAAGCTGCAGATGAAAAACCTACGCGCGGAGGAAGAGGCGCAGCGTGCCATTGGCGGTGCCAGGTTGGAGTCCTCGACTGCGGCACTACCACACACTCCTTCTATGGCCCATCCGCTGGGTGCGCCGCATGCCAACGATCCCTCAAGGACATCGCCAGTGGTGTCGAACCAGTTGGCGACGCTAATCCACCCGCAGCCGCAGAACATGTTCGGAAGTCCTGATAGGGACTACTCGACGCCGAACCTGGTCGGCAGATCGGCTGATCCTCTTCAGTGGACTGCCACCGACGCGGTGGAAGTGGGGTCTCGAGTCGAAGCGGTACCGGCCGTGACAAGTACCTTTGAGGCCAGCGGGGGCCCGAAGACGTGGAGTTTTGCCCCCACCGAAAGTGACACAGCACCTGCAGCCCGCCGTGAACTTGCCCACGACGATGCACAGCCGGGACTTGTGGGTACTTCAGCCTTTGTAATTTCCCCCATGGAGGGCGCGAGCGGCAGTGACGCTTTTGAGCCGCTTTGGCGCTGATAATGTGGGTAGAAGCAAGGTGGGCGAGGAGGTCACTTCCTTCTCCGTGCCGCCATCGCGTGCTAAGGTTGAGTACAAGTCAGCCGTCGTAGTGTGTAAAGCGGTGTGGACGGGAGGGAAGGGAAATCGTGAGGGAGTGCCTCCTCGGCCGTGGTGGGAGTGACGTAGTGTGAGCATGCCAGACTTCCTCCTCCTCCCTCTTTCCCCCTCAAGAAACAATACCCCAGTCTTCACTTCCCACGGCCTAGGTGCACCGCGTTGACTGCTACACCAGTCCACTTCCGCAAATCGGCTGCCGTGTTCCGGCTGGTGCTGAGCGGCTGCGACTGGCCCGCACCTGCTCCCCGACCTCGTGAGCGGTGGCCTGTCTTGCTTTACTGTCCCCCGCTTCTGATTCATGCCGCATTCCACCTGCGCCAACACGATGTGAAATGGCAGGTCACTCGTGCTACATCTACGTTGTCTTCATCTCTTTTCTGCCCGCTTGGAGCGACAGCGATTCCTTTTTTTAAATACCGTCGTTGTCGTTGTAGTTGTCGCTGGAGGTGACGGTGGTGGTGGTACTGCTACTGCTCCTGCGTCTGTGCCGATAATCGTTGCAATAGGAAACGGGGTTGCTGCTTGCGGAGAAGTTGGTCGCGCGTGTCGAGTGGCGTGCCGCGCAGGCGTGTTGATCGGCGCACACTCGGGTCTGGTCACGCCTAGCACGGCACTAGCCCTCGGCGCTGCGCGGCCCACCCGTCCCCCCGCTGGTGCGGCGTTGTGCCACAATGTTCTCCAAGAAGACCCCCTCGTCCCTGCCCGTAAAGGTGCAGGTGAGAGATCTGGCCCTCGAGGTCCCCACCAGAGCTCTACAAAAGGAGCAGCTGGAAGCCTGTGTTCACATCGGGCGCCGCGGCTACGCGAACACCTCCCGCCGAACCAAGTGGTTCTCCGTATGGAGTGCGAAGGATGTTCCTGCGGCTCCGGGTGCGTTGGTAGTGGCTGCTGACACAGGCCGAATCGCGGGCCACCGGGAATCATCGTACTTTGGGTCGGATGGCGAAGATCCCATGGCAAATCGTCAAGGCTCAGCGTCTGGCCCCTCCCCAGGTGACCCGCCGGTGACGGCACCCGTGTCCGTGCTCGAGTGGGGTGCGCTAAACCACGCCGAGTTCATTGTAACAATGAAGATGGCGCGGCATAGCGACGGGAGTGTCGTGTTCGAAAAAAAGCTCGCTCATCCCCTGGTGCTGAGCGTTGAGATTCGCACGCAGGTGAAGCCTGCGAACGTTGCCCTAGACGGTGAAGCCGCACCGAACGTTGACGATGTGTTTGACGAGGAGTACAGTGATTACGAAGCGGATGCCGATAGGGTAAAGTCGCCGACCCATGAGCAGCGAAGCGACGGGGCGAGCAAGGATCAGCAGCGGAACAACATGGGCCACGATGTGGGTAATCTCACCAATAGCAGCCGTGTGACGCGCGTGCTACCGTTCCCGCTCGTCATTGACGTGGCGGAGGCCATGAACCTCTCCTCCCGGCGACGGGCCTACGCGGAGGTGCTCGTCTGCCCCGATGGGCCGCTGAAGGGTGCGGTTCTGCGGTTCACGCTGACCGCCGAGCACCACAAAGACGAGAAGGCCAAACAAAAGGAAGCGAAGCAGCTCATGAAAGAGCGGGAGAAGCAGGCGAAGAAGGAGGCGAGAGTGTGCAACAAGGAGCAGCAAAAGCGAGCCACGCACAACTCTCACAGCGAGGGTGACGGCGAGAAGGGGAAGCGTGCCGTAGGCACGGAAGTGTCATCACAATCCTCGCCCATGGGGGCCGAGCTGGATACGCAGAGCGAGGCAGGGACGCAACACAGTGGTGGCAGCTTCAGAACTCGTACGAGTGCGTCCCGTAGCAATGTCGGCGCCGGCCGGCGCCTCTCGCGGCGGTTGCCGACGATGTTTCCTATCGAGCTGCGCTACACCCCATTCCCCTTTTTTATCGTGGTCGACAACTTCGCGGTGACGCACCTCTCACAGCCAGTAGCCTACTACCGTGGGCTGGAGCTCCGCCTCGCCTCGCACGACCCCGAGGTGGAAGTGTATCCCGTCTTAGATATGCCCCGCACTCGAGAGTCCATATCTAAGGAGTGCACCCCCGACGGTGGTGGTGGCGTGGTTACCACCTATTCCCTGGTGTTTCCTGGCGTGCACCTGTTTCTGGCGGACGAGCGGCTGCACAGGATCACGGGCTACGACTCGGTCCGGGCGCTGGTCGAATTGGAGAAAACGAACCGTGATGCCTCCCACCAGCTTCCCGGGGGCAAGCTGGCCATGTTCCGCGAGGAATTCCTCAAAGTCGGGGAGAAGTACGTCCCGCTGCAACTGGTGCCGTCCCCGGGGTCTGCGTGCGACGCGCAGTGCGTCACGTCAAAAGACTTGATGCTCGCGCCGTATCTGCGTGTCCCCGCCAAAGTCAAGGGGTTGGAGGATGTGAAGACAGCGACTCAGCGCCAAGCCGATCGCCAGGAGCTTCTGAGGCGTCGCCAGATGAAGGAGCAGCTGGCGCTGAACGAGAAGGCGAAGCGGAAGAGCGTTTCAACGAGCGAATCGGCCCCGCGTGGAGGGGACTCCGTCGGTGATGACACGTCCCCCTCGATGGCAGTGGAAGCGAGGGAGGGGGCATCAGAGAATGGCGTGGAGAGCACGTCAGGAGCCAGCTGCGCCAGTCCACCACATCCCACCACAGAGGTCCATTCCCCGTCGAAGTCTCGGGGGTGTCATCGCTCGATGGACACAACGGCCGTGTCGAGCGGCACGAGCTCGATAGACATTTCAAAGACGCCGGCGAAGCAGGCATATAGCGACAAATCTAAACTTCTCGTTCCCGTGTCGCGGCTGCTGCGCCTGAGCGACACTGTGCTCAACCAAGAGCGCTTTCCACGGGATGGACTAAATTACTACGTGCGGTACGACAACAATGAGCAGGTTTCGTTCCGTATTCGCCGTTTCTTCATTCCATCATGCTGCGAGAAGGGCGAGAGTGGCAGCTTGGCGGACCGGCACCTGCTGGAGTGTGAGTATTTGTCGTAGGTGCAATCGCAACTCAATCCGCCTCGATCTACTTTATCTCTTTCTCGCTCTTTCCCTCCCTCCGTCCTCCTCCTCCTCCTTCCCCTCCTCTCTCTCTCTCTCTCTTTCTGTCGCCCCACTTTTTCCTCGAACCCATGAAGCAGCGCATCCGCACTGGCGCGGAGCGCGGGTGGGGAGAGAGAAAGAGCTGTGAACGGCGGCAATTCGTGGTGCGTGCGCGTGAGAGTGTGAAACAAGAGGAGGGAGGAGGGGGGGGAAGGAGAGCTCTGCTGGTCTGAAGGCGACGATGCCACCCACCGGCAGGCTGGTAGAACCAGTTTCACTCATGACAATGCGCTAAGGGAAGAGAGGGAGGTAAGCGATGGGGGCAGCCGTACGTTCTAAGCTGTAGTGCACTGTGGTAGAGGCGCCACTACTGGCCGCTCCCATCGCATGGACGCCCGCCATACTGCCGTTTTTCTGTTTTCCTTTCGGAGTTGGTGTTGTTTCGGTTTTCTTCGTGGTGTGTGTCAGTGAACGTGTGTACTGTCTTTCTTTCATCCGGTTTTCACCTCTTTTTTTTTTGGAAGGGCAACGTGAAGCAGGGGCAGGCTGGATGGTACCGCTGCTCTGCGTGCCATGTGCCAGAGGCCGTGCTGATGGTAGGCGGGGGGTCGGCCGTTGGCGTGATCCCGAGCATTGCGGAACTGCTGCGGTGTGGAGGCTGGGCGTCTCCTCCTCCTCCCCCTCCCACCGCATCGCATCGCCTTGCACACTTTCCGTCGCCCAATTCCCCATGGACCCACCCACCAATTACCCCACGGCGGGACTCCGATAATCTGGAGCACCCAAGTCGCAGATTCTCCCCCGTGGCCGAGGAATGTTCCGCTCGCTGCGGGTCAGCGCAACTCAGCTCACTGGCGAAGCCCTCGCGCGACCGGGCCGCCGCCGCTCACGGAGAGGACCACAGCAGACAGGGGGCAACGGCCTCCCTCTACAGGCGACACCCCCAGCAGCTGCCATCTTTGCACCCAATGCAGTTCGTGAGCCGCGCCGGTCGGCCCATCGGTGGACGCTACCCCAGTACGGTGCGCAGCTAGACTCGCGGACGGGGGAGAGTCTCATCCAGCAGCGGTTTAACGCGCTGCTTTACTCGGCACTGGTGAAGTTTGGTCCACCCCTTCCCGAGGACGCCGCCTTGGAGGCGGTCTGCTCCGGGTCACAACCAGATGGTACCATGATGTCTGGGGGAAGCCTCCACCTTGTCGAGAGCGCGTACGACGGTGCGAGCTGCTTCTTTGATGAAGTGGCCTTGCGGCCTTCAGAGGTGCTGGAGCTCCTTCGCCGGGTTCACCCGACGTTTTCTTTCCAGGGTGACTGTGACGGGCTCCCGTTTTCACTGCTGCTGAAGAACTGCCCCTACGTTCGCGGGTTTGGCGGCCGCATTCGGTACATGCGGTACGTTACCTGTAGAATCCCGCCAGGCCCGCCACGCCTCACTCTAGGGAGGTATAAAATGCGCGAGCTGCCGTCAGTCGACGGCATTCGTCAGGGACCCCAGCCATGGCTGTACCATGCGGGAATGATGCGGTGAGGCCTCTGGTGGTGATCGATTTATTGTCGCAGGCCGTTGCTCCCGTGCAGGCTGGACGCGGTGGCTGGGTTGCGGAAGAGGGGGGTGCTTGGTGACTTGTGGTGTGGGTAGAACAGGCAGTGGCTGGAGTGGTGGCCGTGCCGACGGCGGCGGTAGGAGGGGGAGAAGAGGTTGGAAGCTGGAGACTCCAACCCTACACACGCGCCCGGTGGGGGCATCATTCTGCTCGTCGGCAGTGTAACGTGTGGTGCAGATTCCATGCACCTAATGATACGAATCATGTCGTCACTGCCATTGTACAGGTGCGTGAGCACCTGGTTGTGCACGGGAATGGAGGGGGGGGGATGAAGGCATGTGAGGAGGCCATTCGGAGGTAGCAGGGAGGGGTAGAGGGGGGTGGGGGTCGGG
>PGOM01000119.1:55657-74984 GCA_002921335.1 Paratrypanosoma confusum | reverse complement strand
AGGTGTAGGGGGGTGGTTGGGGGGTGGGCGGTGGAGGAGAAGAGGGCACTGAGGGCGGTGTCGCTGATATGTCGCGCGGCGTGGTCACCGCAATGGCTGCTGCCTGGTTGCTTTGCGCGTACGAATGCACCGACCCCGCTGGCCACACTGACGCTCCTCCTCTTCAGGGGAGTCGCCTGCTGGCATACCACCCCCCTTCCACCCACCCCTGCTGGGGGTAGACAAGAGTCTGCACCTCTCGCTCGGCGCAGCCCTGTGTTGGTGGCGTGGTTTCCCCCCTCTCCCGGCCATTGGGCGCTCTTCTCTCCTAACGCCGCGGCAGTGGCTGGGGCACCATGACCTGATACTGGGGCCCGCGGTATTCTGCAAGCTGCTTGTGTTTCCCCCCTGTGGCTCCAATCGAGTGGCGGGTGGGCACTGGCCAGTAAGCTCGCTAGCCGAAGGAGGAGAGGGAGAAGGAAAGAGGGGAAGGAGACATTCTGCTACGCGACCGGTGATACAACCAAGACCGTCGACATGCACGCCTTCACACCCTCTGGAATCTCCACGCCGCAGTCAGTGCCACTTGCGGGGGACACCAGCAGTCTGCTGCCCTCGCAGCGGTATCCATCCCCGCATGGCAGCCGTGAGGGGCAGCTTCCGTCACGGTCGCTTCGGCCCAGCACGGAGGTGTCGGTGAGAAGTACCAGCACGTCCCGTGCCCGGGCCGCGCTCGCACAGCAGAGCCGTGAATCGACCTACGCCACCACCAAGGATCTTGGTAGCCTTGAGTTGACGGTACGCCGGCTTGAGACACGGGTGAATGAGCTAGACTCAAGGGTGCAGTACGTGAATCCGTGGGCGGTGCAGTACATGTGGGAGATTCTGTGCGACCTTCGGCAGCAGCTAAAGAATACTCGCTACGGACGCTACGCGTACAGCCACCGTAGCACGGCCCCGGGCGCAGAGCCCCGTCCAGGTCAACCCCGTGCTTTCACCACCGCTGGTCCACCCCTCGGTGGTGCGGCCCCGAGCGATCCGCTTACATCGGCGCGGCTGCTTAACTTCAGCTCCGCCGATGAGCAAGACGCGGCGGGCCGTGGAAGCATGAGCTCCCAATGGATGGGGTGGGACGGGGGTAGTGGTGACGACCGAGAGACATTGGCTGGGGAAGGGGCCGACGCCGTGGGGCAAATGAGCCCCCTGTCCTCCGAGGACGGCGATGAGGTCCCCACGGAGGAGCGCATGGACCCGTTGGCGCGCCTTCTGGGGCCGCTGGGCCACGCCTCTCCGGTGGAGCGGGGCCAGAGTAGCTCCTCACTGCGGGACGTGGGCGTGGGTGAAGCTGCCTTGGCCCGTGGGCGCAGCCGTACCAGAACACCGCGCCGCCCGCGGAAAGAATCGACACTGCCGAAGGAGCACGCCACGGGGGAAAAAGAACCACCGCTCTTGTGGATGACTGCCGGTTGGCAGCAGCAGATCCTCCAGCTGCAACAGCAGGAGTGGGCGGGTCGTCTTGAGACCCTTCTGGAGGAAACAACGCGACGAAACGCCGTACTGACGAACATGATTGCCTCCATGGCTCACCTGGCCCCAGTACCCGTGGCGCGCCAGCGCCATCGGGCCCGCAGGCCACACAGGGAGTCGGACCGTCAAGGTTTCACGGCAGCACCCACCACAACTGGCCGTGATGGCGAGAGCAGTGGGAGCGACACGAGCCACAGTGTCAGAGCCGTGCCGTCGGTGCCATTCCCTCGGAGTAGCGACGGAGGCAACGGCCTTTCGCCGATTACCGTACTGTCGCGCGCTGCGGCTGGTGAGAAGCAGCACCCGTCGTCCATGTTCTCCCCGTCAACGGTACACGAGCTGACAACGGGCGGCTCCCCAGGTTGCGAACAGAACGCAATCGATGGCAGTGGTCGAGGCAGGGCTAGAGATCTAGAAGGTGACGTGGGCCTTGGGTCCCACGGTCGCCGCCGGCACAGCCGTACTGCTGGCACTTGTGGCACTGACTCAGCGCGCCTGGTGGATGTGATCGGGTCGTGTGAGGTGGCGGTAGCGGAAGAAGCGGCGCACCCTCAGCCGTGCCTACGCACGACGCTCACTGACGAGGAGGTGGCGTACCTCGCGAGCCACATTTCGCGTAACGCCGCGGCGGTCGACGTTCTGATGGATGCTGTGGGGCGGCGGATTTGCGGGGAAGCGCCTCACAGCGCGCATGGCCATGGTCGCTCGGCCTCCGCGACGTCCCGCTCCTCGTCTACCGCTTCGCGGGAAAGTGACTCGTCACGATCGGTGGACCCGAGCCGCAACGTGGCAGCGACGGGGAGCCGCGGGGCCGTCTCCTCTGGACTTCGGCTGCTCGCAGAGCAGGTGATGATGGAGGTGGCAGGTCGTGAGGAGGAAAGGTGGCGGCGGCACTCGCAGCATCTGGCGGATGTCCGTCTGAAGCAGCTGGAGGACGCGACGGAAGCGGCGTGGAGCCACCTGGAGCAGAAGGTGCGCGACACGGTGAAGAAAGCGTCGCGGCAGCTGCGAGTTGAGCGGCGCGTTGCAGAGGAAACGCTGAACAACAGCGCGGTTGCCGCATCCCGACGCCTGCGCGGGGACATTGACCGCTACCTCGCAGACATGTGCCACCGAAGCCATGGAAGTCGGACGGGCGGCGCGAGGGACACGGGCGTGGCCCCGCACCACAACCGCGGCCCGAGCAGTAGCGACGAGGACCACAGCGACAGCACGCTGGGGCGGAAGGGCGGCAAGAAGCTGGGCCACACGACGCCCTCCGGCATCGGCCCTGTGGATTCCGCCTCCCGAGAGGCACAGGAGATGCGGCGCTGGCTGCGGCGGGTACCCGACGACTCAATCGGACTGTCACCCACGCGGGGTGGTGGCTCCCCAGAGGGCATGGCCGAGCCTACCACGTCGCCGGAGGTGGCAGGCGGGCTCGGTGGCAGCTGTGGCACTCGCGAGGAGCGGCAGGCACTGCCCGCACTCGTGCGGCGCGTTGACCTACTCAGCTTGGCCCTGCACCGAGTGATGGGCACCTTAGAGCGCGCCGAGCGCAGCACGGCATCCGCGGTGGGCGCGGACATGGCGGTGCTGCGTGCCGAGACGGCTGCACGCCGTGACTCCCCCAGGCGCCGTGGCCAGGCGGAGTCAGAGCTGCGTGGGAAGTACGACACCCTCGCTTCGGCGGTGTCGACGATCGGCGCGTCGATGGCCCGCCTCGCCGCCCGCCTTCGCGACATCGAGGCGCAGGAGGAGCGGCTCGCGCGGGAGTGGCAGGAGCTGTCCGAGCTCTTTCGCACCTCGCTCGCCGCGACGGGAGCACGCCAGAGCCCC
This sequence comes from Paratrypanosoma confusum, assembly GCA_002921335.1. Lineage (NCBI taxonomy): Eukaryota > Euglenozoa > Kinetoplastea > Trypanosomatida > Trypanosomatidae > Paratrypanosoma > Paratrypanosoma confusum. Next base: position 71,660 of record PGOM01000119.1, on the reverse strand, counting down.
TCCGCGGCCCCCACGCCCCTGCCGCCGGCCCCTAGCGGCAAACCACACCAGAAGCCGCCCCCCGGGGCACCACAGCGGCCCTGGCAGGCAGCACCTGCACTGGGCTTGAGCGCTTCACCGCACGAGCGCCCCATTGAGGAGGTCATCCAGTGGGTGCGGCTGCGCGGCCCAGCGGCGACCTTACGGCGTGGGGGCGCGGTGGACGGCACGCACCACGCGGCCAACCCCCACAGAGACCGCCTGGAAGCCCTTTGCGCTGCGCTTCAGCAAGTGAACCATGTGTACAATGTGGACACCGACACCTTTGGGAGCACCCTACAGCTGATTCTCGCTCTCCCTCCCGACTCGCTGCCACCGCGGCTAGCCCGTGTATGCCGTGAGTTCCTCGCGAAGCACAGCGTCGTCGCGCTGCAGGAGTCCATCGAGCGCGAGGGTCCATCGATGCCGCCGCGGGGCCCAGACGTTCTACTCCAGTGTGTGTACTGGATGCAGTCGCACGTTGTGGCGACGGGCGGGTGGGTCCGTGACTCGACGAACAGCCACGCCACGGCCGACCCCTCCACGCCGCGCCCCGTGCCTGAGAATCGGTGCGCTGCCTCGGAGCCTGCAGCGGTAGTGTCGGTCCCGCGCACCAGGTCACCCAGTCCATGCTCCTCTCAACGCCAAGTGGAGCGGGCGGCTGCTGCGCCGCCGGCGCCAGCGTGGCTACCACCCTCCTCCTCGTGGCAAACGACGGAGGGCGGCGCTAGTGGTGGTGGTGTTGGAGGTGGGGCCGCCCAGGTCGCCACGTGGAATGGGTCGGATGCCGCCCCCCAGCTCGTGCTCAGCCCGATAACGGATCTGCAGAAACTCGCCGTGGTGACCCCGGTGCGGCTTGTGGCGGCTTCGGGGCCGCCACGCGATGATGCCGGGCCTTCGCATGGGGCGGCGGTGCCACCGGCGTCCACCGCAGTGCTCGCGCGCCCCGCCCCACCGCGTGACTACCTGACCCCGCCACTGCCAGAGGGACGGCACTCGCCTGGCAGCAACCGCATACGCCCCAGCTCGCGAGCCTCCTCCGCGGAGGGTGGCGATGTAGCCGCCCACGCGCCTCACCGGCTGCCGCCGGAGCGAGAATTGGCGGTGGCGCGCGATGGCGGCTACGTTGCTAACGGCGACCCCACCAACGCCACGACGTCGCCCCGCGTACCGACGGTGAACACGAGCCACTGTGCATCAGATTCAGCGACGCACCAGCTGGCGCGAGGAGTTCCTGGCCCCTCCGCTCGAGCCAACACGCAGCGATCCTCGTCTTTTTATGACCTTCATCTCCCCTGCGCTCATGCCATATCCGCCTTTACGCCTCCGCCGGTGCCCGCGGCTGCCTCACAGTGGAGGACGTCGTGGGCCGGAGCAACCACAGCGTCGGCGGGGCGAGAAGCCACCCGAGGGGAGCCCCAGCAAGTACAGCCTCACCGCACGCGGCAAAGGCTGGACCCAACGCCACCGACCTGGTACGCGGGCCACGTCACGGACGCCGCTGCCACGCCGGTGCCATCGTGTCAGGCGCGGTACCGCTGAAGTGCATGCGGCGACCCGTGGTAGCCCGCGCGAGGGGATCCTCTCCCCTCCTATCTCCAAGCATGCACACACACACACACACACACGCACACGCACTCACTCACTCATTCACACACCTCTCCACCCCTTAGACCCATCTACTGCTGCTACTACCACCACCTCCTCCGCTCACTGACCTTGCGGTACACTCGCGCAGCGCGCATGGTGGCACTTGAGCCAGTCGAGCATCTTGCTGACGGCTGTGAGAGATGGGTGGTGAGGAGGGAAGGAAGGAGGGGGACTGGCTTCATAGCCGTTCTTTCGGTGGTAACTGCAACTTCACCCCCGTGTGGTCGACCGCTCCTTTCCGGCTTTGAGCGGAGAAGGGAAAGAAACCAGCCATATTCATATCGATAGTAGCATACCAGCACCGCTTTCAGGGGACTGCCCACGCACCCAAACACACGCCTCCACCACCTGGGCCTCGGCGCTAGTAGACCACTGCGTTCAATTCCACCAGTCGATCGTCTGCCCGCCTGCCCACAGCGCGGCGGCGTCACAGCCGTCGCCCGGGCCAGCGAGCGGTAGGTTTGCCAGCGGCGATGCCGAAGGCGGCGAGGAATTCGTGGGCGGACTTAAGCCGCAAGAAGGCGGTGCGGTGGACTTCGGTGCTGGAGCGGAAAATACCCGTCTTTCCGTTTCTGCAGGATGTGGGAAAGGTGTATCTAGCATACCCAAGCTTTACCAGGTATGCGTATCTTCTGGTGGAGGCTCTGCAGCTGCTGTCCTTCGCGCTGTGCCCACACCACCGCTGGGGGCGCGTGTTGACGGGAATCCTCCAGGCCCTCTACTTCACGCACTTTCCCCTGTACGAGTCATTCATGTTCGCGGGGTTCATCGCCTCGCTGGTGCTGTGGACCGTGATCTTCTGCGCCGTTGCCAGCATCTTGGCACTAGGTCTCTTTCACGTGTGGTGGCGACGGCACCTACGTGGGCTGGTGGAGGATTCGGGCGGGTTCATGTTTTTCATTGGCTCCAGCGTGTGCTGGCTGCTCTCTGGGGTTTTCCTGGTGCCGCTGCTGCAAAATGTCATCGCGCTTGGCTTCTGCCAGCAGACCGTAGCCACTCGCCGACACCTGCTGTGGTACCCCGAGCAGCAGTGCGCGCGAGGCGTCGCATTATTTGCGCTGTTGGTGTGCATCTTTGGTGTGGCACTGACTATATTCCTGGGGTACCTTCGGCAGGCCGTGTTTGATCACGTGCCGTACAGCAGGCGCATCGATGCCCACATTGACAACACCGCGCATGTGTTGAACCTATACTACCTTCTCATCTGCTCGGTTCTGATGCATTACTTCTACGCCATTGGCGGGATGGTCTACTTCGCCGTGTGGATGGCGGTTTCCTCGCTGGGGCTTGCGGTGGTGTGGATGGTTCTGATGCCGCACTACCACGCCCACGTCAACCGCATTCGGGTCACCTCACTGCTACTGGCGAGCTTTTACGCGGTGTTCGCTGCCATCTCGCACGCCGGTCCCGTTGGGCGCTTCTTCGAGGCCAACAAGCACGCGGACGTGGGGCTGGTACTTGGGCTGCTCCCCATTGTAGGCCCCGTCTTCTGGCGCCTGGCGCTGCCCCGCGTGTCACCGACATTCCTGCGCGCGTTCAACGGGTTGCGGGAGGGCACGCTCAGTCACCCGGTGGTGCACTTTCCACTGAACCTCCCGCGAAGCGTGGAGTTGCTGCCGAAGAACCGTGCGATTCTTCAGGGGCTGCACGACAGCAACGAAAAGAGTAGCAGTGAGTGGACCACGCTTGGTGGGGGGCCGCGGGCGAGCGGCAATGGCAGCATCAGCTACGCGGTGCCCTCCCCGATGCGGTCGAAGCGCCCGAGCCGCACTTCCGAGGATGAGGAGGATGCGCTCTCATGGGCCTTCGATCCTGTCGGCCTAGGCCCGCTGGTGGACGGTGGCTGCGACAGCGGCATGGTGCCGCCGCTCATCACGAAGCTCCGCCGGTACCTGACGTGTTTCACGGTGCCGTACATCGACCGAGTGCTCGTGGTGCAGGATGTGGAGCTCGCGACGCGCTTCCTGCTCGAGTACAGCCAAGAGACCGAGTTTCCGCTCTCCGACTACCAGCTGCACTATGCCGCGATCGTGTTTGTGAAGGGCTGTGCGCGGTTCCTCGAGAGCGCGAAGGTGCAGTTCGCGTTCGCGGTGTTCCTTCACTACCACGCGGACCGCTCGCTGCTTGCGTGGGACCAGCTTGGGCTCGGGATAGAGGCGGAGCCGTCCTTCACCGATGCGTTCCACATGTGGCAGCTACGAGAGGTGCTGAGCACAGAGCTGCAGCTTGGCCTCACCGGCCGCGCGGAAGCGTTTCAGCGGGGCCGCACGATGCACCGCGCCGCCATGGGCTACTCGATGGACTTCTGGAACTTGCTCACCTCCGACGACGTGGACCAGAAGGCGGTGCTCAACACCAACCATGAGACTCTGCGCGCCATGCAGGAGTGCAACGACACATACCGCGCGCTCATCGCTTGTGGCATGTGCAACGATGAGATCCTCGCGTGCTATACTCTCTTCTGCGACACCATGCTAGGTAAAAGCGAGATGGGTGTCCACCTGCTGCAGCTGCTGCGCGACACGGTCAACGAGCAGGAGCAGGTCAAAATGCGTGGTGCCCGGTCGCACACCGCTCTCTATCAGCGGATGAATGTGTCGGCGGCGGCGGCGCTTATCATTCAGACGTCCCAGGGGGCCACCCTCATGGGGGGCGGCGTCGCCAGCAGCCACAGGAGCGACCGCCTCGACCTGGACAGCGGAACCTCCGGAACAGAACTGTCGCGGGGCAGCAACTCGTCCATGCAGAGCTACCTCCGCAACCTCAGCATTTTCCTGTGGACCTCGACGCTCTTCGTCCTTGCCATTTTCATAGGGCTCATCATCGTCGTCGTCTACTACAACAACGACATCCTCGCACGACTCACCGGGGTCTACGTGGCGGGCCGCCTGCGTGGCCAGACGGTGCGTGCGTCGGTCGCGGCGAGTCAGATGCAGCAGTTCGCTACCACTGGGAACACGTCGAAGGTCGAGGCCATGGCGAATCAGGTGATGGCGCTGCAGATGGACTACATGGCCCACCTCAACTCCATTCTCTTCGGCGAGTTCACGTACAACATGGGTAACATCATCCTGGACCAGCGATATCTGACCATATCGCGATTCTTCGTGCACAAGCCGATGTTTCAGTGGGAGTTCCTCAACGCCATCGGCGTGGCGCTCTACGACGTGGCGATCAACCCGTACCACAGCCCGTTCCTTCAGTGGGTCACCTCGATGCCCTTCACGACGAAGAGCGCGATGGCGGCGAACATCACGTTGGATAGCTACGCGAACGATGCGATGGGCTCGACGTATCACCGGCTCATCATCACTCTGGTGATGATCATGGTCATCCTCGCGCTCGTGACTCTCCTTGGCGTTGTGCTGCTGCAGAGCCTCAACAAGATCGACGCCTTCGCCAGCAGCACCTTCTACCTCTTCACGCTGATCCCGAAGGAGGACGTGCAGCGGTTCTTCCGCAACTCCCAGCGCCGCCTCGCGCAGCTCGAGACCTTCTTGTCACTCTCGTCGAAGGAAAAGGTGAACTGGCTTCTCACCCCACGCACCGGGCGTGAGAAAGAGTACGACCTCTTGTGTGCGCCCGCGGTACACAGCATGGAGCCTCTCCAAACCGAAACCGACGCCGCCACGACGCCTGAATGCGTCACGACAGAACCCTCGGAGGGGGCCTCGATACGCAACAGCATGGCTTCCAGCCAAAAGCGGCCGCCCCGTCACCGCGACAACGGTGACTCCGCGAGCAACCGTGGGCGAAGTGCACAGAACTACTCCGACGCTGACACATCGCATGGGGGGGGTGGATCCTCGCGGCGCCACATGGGCTCATCCCGATACACGGCGGAGGCTCCAAGCAACGACAAGCCCTCGCAGCGCACGACGCCAACCGCGACGCAGAAATCGTCCACCAAGCCGTCGGGGGTCTCGCGCGCCTCGGAGGGGGCAAAGGGCCGAGTAGCGACCACAGGTAGTGGTGGCCGGGGCTCCGGTCACCGCAAGAAGCCCAACGATGGGAAGCAGGCTTTCTTCCTGGAGATTCCGCAGCTGTCGCTGAGGTGGATGGCGACCACCCAACTGCTCGGCGTCCTGCTCATCGCCATGGTGGTGCTGCAGTGCATCGTCATCACGAAGCCACCCAACGACTCGGCGTACTACCTCGAGGCGATGGAGCGCAGGAAGGCGGTGCTGGACCTGCAAACGATGGTGGCTATTTCAGGGACCTCCTCTTTCGCGTTCGTGCTCTCCGGCATCGACAGCTTCTTCTACCGGTTTATCTCTATGTACAACACCGGGCTGGAGTGGGATCATGCCGCGTTCGGCTTAAAGAAGCGGGCCGCCTCAGAAAAGGAGATGATGAGGTTCTTTGACCTGGTCGAGACGTACGATGCTATTATGCAGTGGATGTTCATTAGTCTCCGCCTCGCCTCGTTGGCATACCCGGACGCGGTGCGCACGCCACGCCTCTCCGTCAACGATACCATCCTCTCGACGTTGAGCTGGGGGGCGGAGAGCACGATCCCGCTCGTGCAAAAAATTTCACGCTTTGGCGTGTATGCGGCGTACCCGGGCATCCTCTCCGGGTCGGAGGTCGACCTCGCGCTGCCGGCCGAGGATCAGCTGGCCCTGTCACGGAGGATGTTTGAGTGGGATGGCTACTCCACTGCCATGGAGACCCTGCTGAGGGAGATCAACGCGGTGCTCGACCCACCACTGGAGCGGGTCGTGGTGACACTGACGAGGCCCCTGTTCATCACCATTATCGCACTCGCATCCACCGCGATCGCGGTGAGCGTGCTACTCGGTGGAACCTCCCAATTCTCCACTGGGCTGCTGCGGCGAAAGGAGGCGATTCTCGTCATGGGCACGATCGCGGTGTGTATGACAGCGTGCCTGAGCATGGGAGTAGTGCAGTACGTGATGCTGTACGACGACGTCTTGAGCGGCTACGTGGAGGCGACGCGCAGCTTCGCCTCCGAATGGATCGTAGCGGGGTTCAAGACGCACTTCTACCCGCTGGCATACCTTTCCAGTGGCGGCACCGCCCAGAAGTGGCTGCTGCGGTACATCAACTTCATCTCCAGCATCAACGCAGGGATACTGGTTAAGGTCGTCACAGACCTCCACGGGGACAACGTCAACAGAGCGCTCTTCAGCGACTTGGTAACCTCCACGCAGCTCTCCCGCATTGCCGTCTCCCTCGTCCTCTCTGTGGCACGTGAGCTGCCGTCCAACGATGACATTCTGCCGTATCTCGATCTCCGTGTCATCGACGCTGTCGAGTGGGACTTTGCCAAAGAGCCCACCTACCAACTCACGGTAGCGCAGTTCGGTCAGATGGACAACTACCAGTTCTACTCGACCAAGGCGCTCGATCTGGCCAAGCCGGCGGCGGATCGTCTCCTCCTGGCGCAGCACACCATCATTTCGAACCGCTTTACCTACACGATGGATCGCGCCACGGAGATTTTCAAGCTGTTCGGCACTCCAGTGGAGAGTGCTGTGGAGAATAAGCAGAGGCAGTGGGGGTGGCAGCGGGGGATGCGTATTGCCGGGATCGTCGCATCGACGATCCCGTTGCTGCTGTTTCTGGTCGCGATGATCGCGGGGTACCTGCGCTACACAAAGGTCTGCTCCTCACACATAACCTTTGGCCGGCGGTCGCAGACGAAATCCATGATCGTGGCGCACAAGGGCAGCGACCGCAGCAGCTCCTCAAGCTCCCATCAGCGCTACGACTTCCGCCGTATTTTCCCGTTCGTTGGCCTAACCGTGATGCTGCTTCTGTGCGCTGGACTCGTCGTGGTGGTCGTACTGCTCACGGCCTCCGTGCAGCGGACCCTGCAGATTGTCGGTGACTCGTCGCTGCGCTTGTGGTCCGTGGCGTACTCGCTGAAGCTGGTCGACATGGCTGCCACCGACCCGTCGTCGTGGGCCGTAATGCAGGGCTTGATCCGCTCAGAGTACTATCGCATAATGGACCTTGATCGACGCCTCTACTTTGACAGCCGCGCGGCGTACTTCGCCGTGGCGCACGACAAGGTACAGGACGCAATGCTCTTCAGCCGCAGCAAGTTTTACCATCTTGCCCCCACGATGGAATACGGTGTGCCTCAGGACAACTCGTCCATAGGCCTGGCGAGGGCAGACCATCCACACCAGGTTTCCGGGTCGGGCGCCATGCTCCTGGGCCCCAATCTCTTCGGCACAACTGCGCCAGTGACGCTGTCCATGCAGCAGCTCCCGCTCTTCTGTGACGAGAAGCGCCAAACCCTACTAGCGCCGCGGTATAGCCGCGGCGTTGCCCTGGTTATGGATGAGGTGTGGACGTCCATGCTGCGCCGTATCCTCACCGGCGGCCCGGAGGTGCTTGCTGGCGTGCGCGATGAGATGCTGTACTTTTACGACGCCCTCGTCGTGGGGCTACAGGAGTCAGACCACCAGTACTTCCAAATGGGGAAGCGGGAAATGGAAGTATTTTTTGCTCTCATGGTCGTACTGCTGGCCGTGGGTGCGCTTCTCGTGCTCACCATGCAGCTGTGCCTGAACGGGCGGTTTCTCGCCTATCTCCATGAGGAGGAGCGCAACGCGCGGTTTCTGCTGGAGATCGTGCCGCGGGAGACGCAGGACGCCAACAAGCGTATCGTGGCCTTCCTCAAGGGCGAGCGCGGCCGCTCATACACCGAGGAGCTGGAGGCGGTTATCGCGACGATGTCTGCGAGTGCCACCGTGGTGGTGGACTTCCGGGGCGTGATTCTGCGGTTCAACGCCCTCGCCGAAGCGATGTTCGGCTGGAGCTCCGACGAGGTGATCGGGAAGAACGTGTCGGTGCTGGTGCCAGAGGACGTCGTGCTGGCGAGCAACCCCTTCGTCGCGCCGTTCCGCGAAGAAGCCGATCTTCGCGCGCTGGAGGCGCCGCGCGAGTTCCTGGGCCGGCACCGCAGCGGCAACGTGTTCAACGTCGAGATGCGCGGCACGATGATTCGGTACTCCAACGACGAGCGCATCCTCGTCACGTTCCTCGAGCACGCGGCGAACCGCTACGAGCTGGCGCTGCTCCACTGCATGAACGACCTCCTGCTGAACGCCAGCAGCGACCCGGTCATCGTGATGGACTCCTTCGGCATCATCACCGCGTCAAACGCCGCCGTCACGATGTGCTTCGGCTACGACCAGACCCAGCTCATCGGGGAAAACGTGAAGATCCTGATGCCACCGGAGGTCGCGATGTACCACGATGGGTTCCTCACGCGCTTCCGCAGCTCGACGTCGCGTAAGCCGCTGCAGCGCTCCTTCGACACCCGGGCGCAGCGCAAGAACGGCTCGCTCTTTTCGGCGAAGATCACCGTGTACGAGGTGCCGCGCCTGGGCTCCCCGTCCATCCTCATCGGCTCCTTCGAGGACACCACGCGGCAAATGCAGGTGGAGATGTCGAGCAGTGTCACCGACGCGATAATCGACCTCTCGCCGATCCCCGTCATTGCCATCAACGAACACGGCACCATCGTCAGCTTCTCGCGCGCCGCATGTGAGCTTTTTCAGTACTCAAAGGAAGAAATTTACCGCGAGGGTCTCCACCTCAATGCCATCGTGCCCGACCGCTACGGGGACCACGACGTGTTCATGCGGCGCTATCTGCGGACGAAATCCCCGCATGTCATCGGCACGACGCGCAGCATCCTCGCGAAGAAGCGCGACGGGACGCACTTCCCGTCGGTCCTGACGGTCCGCTCCATTGAGCAGGAGGGGACGTCGTCCATCTACCTCGGATATCTGGAGGACATCTCCAAGAAGCTTGCGCAGGAGGACTCGTGCAAGCTGATGTACCAGGTGAGCATGTGCTACGTCACCCCGGTCATCGCAACCACGCGGCAGGGAATCATCTACATGGTCAACAAGGCGGCGGCGGAGCTGTTCCAGTACACCATCGACGAAATGGTGGGGCAGAACGTCAAGCTCATCATGACGGAGTACGTGGCCCGTTTCCACGACAAGTACCTCGCCAACTACCAGCGCACGCAAGAACAGCATATCATCGGCAGCCAGCGCTCCGTGCAGGGGCGCTGCAAGGACGGCTCGCTGATCGCGGTGCAGCTGCTTGTGAACGAGGTTCCAGGAACGAACATGCTCGACGGCGGCTTCTTCGCATTCCTGCAGTGCCTGACGGAGCAGGATCAGGAGACGATGCGGCACTACTACGTCAACGCCTCAATCAGCGCCCTGTCGTACAAGGCCATCATCACGGTGTCGAACACCGGGATTGTCGAGTCCTTCTCCGCCGCCGCGGAGGAGTATTTCGGCTACAGCGTCATGGAAGTAGAGGGCGTCTTCCTCGACGTGCTCTTTCCCTCCATCATCGTCGACGGGAACTCCACCCTCAGCCGCGGCAGCACCATCCACGATGCGGGGGAGAGCATCTCGCTCCTTGCGCTTGTGGATGAGACACTCATCATCCGCGCGCGCCACTGCAACGGGAAGCTGTTTGATATGGAAGCCACGGCGCGGGTCGTGCTCGACCCCGAGACCGGTGCCAAAAGTGGCATTGTCATTTACTGCAACAGCGTCGACCGCTTCATCTCGCAGAGCGAGATGGTGGACTTCCTGCGCGACACGCAGTCCTACTTTGCCATGCCGCTCGTCCAGTTTGATAGTACGGGCAAGTGCCTGGGCGCGAACTCGAGCTTCGCGACCATGTTTGACTACAACGTCAACGCCGAGGTCCCTGGCACGCCACTGGCGCGGTTCATGAAGGACACACTCGAGCCGCAGGTGCACGGCCTGGTCGAGCGGCTCAACGAGGCCATGGTGGCGTCCCCTGAGGGTCGCGGCGGCTACCGCATTCTTGAGAACAACTGGCGCTGCACGGGCCGACGCAAGGACGGCCAGCTGTTCCAGCTCGAGGCGCGCATCATCGGAGTTAGTGTGATGCACATGGAAATCCCGTACACCTTCATCGCGTATATCACCAACCGGCACGAGGTCCGGGAGCAGGAGCGGATGCTGGAGCTGACCAACACCTTTGTCGACTTCAGCCCGGTCCCCATCGTCGTGATCGGCAAGCATGGCATCATCCTGCACTTCTCCGCCGCGGCGACGGCTGCCTTCGGCTACGCTGAGGCGGAGGTGGTGGGGAAAAACATCAAGGTACTGACCCCCGACGAGGCATTCGCGAGGGAGGCGTTCAGCAGCGATCGCTTCATGGATGGCGACGGCAGCACTTCGGTGCACAAGGACCAACCCATCGCGCAGGTCGCGCAGCGGAAGGACGGTACCACGTTTTCGTGCGAGATCCTTGTCCGCATGAGTGGCACGCGCGAGCGGCCTCTGTTCATCGCGACCATCCGTGACACCACCGAGGAGGTCCAGCTGCAGGAGCTGGCCAAATTCACGGGCCTCATGATCGAAACCAGCGCCACCCCGACGGTCGTCATCAACTACGCCGGGAGCATCGTCGAGTTCAACGCCGCGGCCTGCTCCATGTTCGGCTACCCGAGCGCCGCCGAGGTGATGGGCAAGGATGTGGGAGTGCTCATGGGCATGGACGATGCTAAGTATCACCCCCGGCACCTGCTCAACTATGCCAGGTCACGCCTCGCCTTCGCGGTAAACAACACGGTGCAGCGTCTGGCGCGGAGCCGTAGCGGCGCCATGATGGTGGTGGACGTCACGCTACGGGAGGTGCGGGGAGTAACCGGCAGCCCGGTCGACACGATCTTCGTGGCGTTCCTGGAGCATTCGCGTACCGCGGCCAAGTCGAAGCTGGCGCTCACCAACCCGTCCATCATGGCAATCGAGCAGGCGACTGTAAACCAACTGCTGGGGCTGATGCATCTCTCCCTGAACCATGAAGGCATGGTGCTCGACGCATCGCCGACTCTCGTGGCGCAGCTCGGGATGGACCCCGCCCACATCATGGGCCGCGAATTTGCCCAAGTGGTGACCGAAAACAGCACCCCACCGTTTAGCGGCTCCAAGGTCGTCGAGGACTTCTTCCACAACTCCATGGGCGTACCGCTGGGGACGCAGACGTCACTGGTGGTGTCGGTGGCCAACCGCGCGGGGGAGATGATACCGATGAGGCTGACGATGGTGGAGATGGACAGCCGTTTCTCCCCGGACGGCCAGCGCATCTTCATCGTCTCCTTCAGCGACATCAATACCGAGCTCAAAATGGAGTGGCAGAGCATCATGTACGAGGAGGCGCTGCGGACCTCCTCCACCGCCGTCGTCACCATGGACATGAACGGCACCATCACCTTCACCAACGCCGCCTGTGACATGTGCTTCGGCTACGGTCCGCGGGAGCTGGTGGGGCTTGACGTGTCGGTGCTCATGCCATCCGCCTCGGCGCGCCTGCATCAGACCTTCGTCGACACGTACCTGCGCACGCATGTAAAGCACGCGATCGGCGGCCGCCGCACCGTCACCGCGCGGCATCGGGACGGCACGTGGTTCTCCGCGTCGCTTGCGGTCTGCGAGGTCAACGAGAACGGCGTGCGACACTTTGGTGCATCGCTGACCGACCGCACGCAGCTGATGGAGATGGAGCAGGCACTCGTCATCAACCGCTCCATTCTGTCCACAACCCGTCGGGCCATTCTCGTGGCAGACAGCCACTTCAGTGTGACCCTCGCCTCTGACGCGGCGTGCGCCCTCTTCGGGTACCGCCGGGATGAGCTCATTGGACAGGATATGCCATCCCTGCTCTTCGCCGCCCCCGTGGCGACCGCGTTCTTCGACTTCTGGAAGTCCAACGAGCGGCGCTGGAGGAGCCACAGTACCACTGGTCGCGTGTCCTTCCTGGACACGAGCCGCACGGTGATCCACGGAACCAGCGGCGACAGCAGCGGCAGCGTCACCAGTGGTGCGGGCATGGGTGTTCACGCGGGAACCCCCCCCGCCGGCAGCGCCGACGGGGACACCAGCCGCCACCGCAAACGGTTCACGGAGACCCAGGTGAGCATGCGCCGCAAGGACGGCCGCGCGATGGTGGTGGATATCATTTCCGAGGCTGTTCGTGGCGCGGATGGCGCCCCGCGGGGGTACGTGACGCTGTTCGTTGAAGAGGCCGCGTTCGCGCCGGAGAGCGTACCGGTGCGCCTGGCCGACGCGACCCTGAGCGCGCTGCCGATGCCGACGTTTGTGGTGAACCAGATCGGCGCGATTGTCCGTGCCAACACCCCGTTCGCGCGACTCCTCCAGCACAGCTCGCCGAGCGCCATCGTGGGCAAGAGCATCAGCGCCTTCCTCACGGAGGCAGATATGCCGGCCGAGGTGATGAACCCCTCCTTCTCCTTGCGCCACACCGAGTCAGTGCGGACGCGCCACAGCCTGCGCGGCGATACGGCGGCAGTAGACCAGAGCCCCAGCTCGAACTCCTCCAGCGGCAGTAGCGCCGAGGACGCGAGCAGCAGCGACAGCTCTGGTAGCCACACGGAGAGCGACGACGAGGGCCACAGTGGTGGTGAGTTCAACATCATCTCCGACGAAGTGATGGAGCGCGTGGCGAAGGTCTTTGACGCGCTCTCCAAGCGGCGCTTCGTGACTTGCCGAACGCGGGGCGGCCACCACCTGCAGGCAGAGATGCTGCGGTTCACCACGCTCAGCAACGACACCATCAATGCCTTCGCGAAGCGTGCGGAGTTGGTCCCAGCGGAGCACGCCGTCCCCTCGCAGCCGTCACTGAGCGTGACGCAAGCGTCGACGTCGACGCCCGGGAAGTCGACCCGTGCGGGGGGTGCGAAGGACTGGTACTTCTACCTTGGCGTGCTGGTGGACGTGGAGGAGAAGCAGAGCGCCGCCATCGCGTCGATCCTGGCGACGAATCTGCTGAGCCGGAACCCGTCCGCCTTCGTGGGGATCAACGCGAAGGGCATCATCCGCGTCGCGAACCAGCCCGCCCTTGACCTGTTCGACTTCACCGAGGCCTCGCTGATCGGCCAGAACGTGTCGGTGCTCATGCCGACGGAGATCGCGGGCATGCACGACCGCTACCTCGACACGTTCTTCCGCTCCGGCAAGCGCACGATGCTCAACGGCACGCGCCGCGTCCACGGTGAGACCCGCACCGGAGTCCTCATCCCGCTCGACGTGACGATCCGGGAGGTGATGCTGCAGGGCGACGTCGCGTTCATCGCCCTCATTGCGCCTGCCCCCACCGACGGCCGCGCTCCAGCCGCCCCGCCACCCGCGTCGGAGGCGGATGAGCACCTCACGTAGCCGCCACTGCCACCGTCACCGCCGCGGCGTGGGAGGCAGGGCCTGGGCCCCCCAAATGTACAGCACTTCGGCACGCCATGTCGCGTCTTTTCAAGTACCACTGCGACTCCCTCCCTCCCTCCTGCTCCATATCCCATCCTCTCCAACCTGCCCTTCTCCTCTTTCCTCCCCGCTCCGCTGGCTACGCCTAGCCTCCGCCCCCGCGCTTAGGCATGAGCAAGAGAGAAAGAAGTAGTGTGTGTGTGCGTGTGTATGTGTGTGTCACACATACTTGCCGGCTTCGCACCATCCCCGCCCGTTGCTCACTCACCACATCCCCAGCATATATTTATCCGGGACCCCTGTGATGCCGGGGGGAGGTCCCCAAGCAAGCACCCCACCAGCCGCCCCTACTGCTGTCTGTGAGCCAGCCGCTTGGGTATACGCCCCCCCCCCACCAAAGGTGGACCGTGTGTTCCCGCCTCACTACCCACCACAAGTGCACAGATGCAACTCACACACTTTGCTCTGCTCTCTCCTCTTCGTTCCCCTACCAGAAACACACCTATCAGCCCCTAACTGTGGCAGCTCACCGATTAAGGGAGAGGGGGGGGGGCTCTTTCCAGAGAAAAACGCAGCCACGCCATCGTCGCACCGTGTCGCGAGTGAGGCCTTCTAGTGAGGAGGATGGGTAGGGTTTTGGTAGGGACGGGAGGGGGGGGAGAGGGGGAGTGAGGTGGGCACGTGTGTAGGTGCCTCGGCACCGTAACAGTGGGCGTGGGCACCCAAAGCAAGCGAGGTGGCATACGGGGAGGGAGACGGGAAGAGTTGGCGGCGGCAAGCTACTCGAGCGTCGGCGCAGCATGTGATCTTTTCCAGTCGGCGAATGGATGGCGGCCCCCGCCGCGATGGTGCCGATGGGTGAGCAGGGTGGGGGGATGGGAATGGGGGTAGCTCCACACATCCACACATCCACACACACACACACACACACACACACACACACGTGCGCACGGGAGAGGCCGCGTAGGAGGACGGAGGAGGTGGGGAAGGGTGGAGTGTAGTAGTCGTGCCGTCCCCTCCGCTGTCGTCGCGGACCATGTCGCAGGCGCCTCAGCGGCAGCGCTCGGCACCGCATGACCCGCTCCTTGCGTGGGCGCGGGCCCCGGCCGGTGCCTCGTTTTACTGCGGCTTTTGCGACGTTTTTTTCTCGGACCACCGCTCGGCGGAGCTTCACAAGACCACCCAGCGCCACAAGGCGAAGAGCGGAGAGCTTGAGCAGGAGCGGAAGACGTATGGCAACGTCGACGACGCCGAGGTCACTGCGCAGGATGTGTTATCACTGGTGAAACGCGTCCAGCAGGAGCGAGCGACCGTGTCGCTGCGTGAGCTGCGTGCCGCGGCGGTGCGCCGGATGGGCGCAGCGACGGGCGGTGCTGAACCGGCGTCGTCGGTCGCTACGCCTGGAGCGACTCGGAGTGACGGCGGCGACCGAGCGGTTGCGGACGGCGCTGGCATGACCGACGATCCGCCGCCGCCGCCGGCCTCGCCGCCGCGTGAGCCGTCGCCGGGCTCCACCGACCACCCCGTTGCGTCTGCCCCACCACTGGCCGCCGCGGTGGAGGGCTCTCGCGGGCGTGGGCGCGGTGTAGGCGGTTTGGCGGCAGCGGTCGCTGCGGCCCGTCACCGCCAGGTGGCAGTGCACACGGAGCAGCCGCTCGGTGGGTCGACTGGACCCAAGCGGATGGGGGCGGCTGGAGGATGGAAGGAGGAGAAAGAGATAGAGGAGGAGGACCTCCACCGCGGCAGCGTGGCCCCGTGATTCACTCGCGTGACGTAGGACAGCGCGGCATCCTCTAGCCACCCCAGGCAGCCACGATGGTGGCTATTTGTGCGGTGGCGCAACGCCTTGCGCTACGGCTAATGCCCTTTGCCGGCCCGTGTCCCCCCCCCTCCTAGATCGCAGGCGCAGCACCACACACCCTGCAGCACCGCGTGCGCACGCACGCCGGAGTCACCCCGCTCCTCATAGAACCGCTTCATATTCACCACACGTCCCGCGTCGCTTTCCACCCCGCGAGCCCATCGCCCCTTTCTGGGGAGGCCACCTCCTCGGCCGCTAGACCCCCTCCCCCCTCCCC
>PGOM01000118.1:84902-103230 GCA_002921335.1 Paratrypanosoma confusum | reverse complement strand
GCGCGGCGGGGAAAGGGGGAAAGTGATGCGGCCCGCACTGAGTGGAGTGCCCCCGCCGTGCCACATGAAAACGAACGCCTGCGTGCGGGGGCGAGAGGCAGGATGAACGACGCGGTGAATGGGTGGAGGGGAGCAGCGAGGAGGAGGAGCGCGTTGCAGAAGGGAGGAGCGGGCCGAGAGGGCACCCAGCGGAGACCGGGGCTATGCGGTGGCGGTGGTGCCGCGCCGCGGCGGTGTCTGGTACACCAGCTTGCCCTTCTTGTACACCTGCGCAATGGGCGGGTCCACCATCTGGTACACCACATGCTCCCAGCGCGGGGCGTCAAGCACCACGACGTCACCGAACTTGCCCTTCTCCAGGGAGCCGCACTGGTGACTGACTTTGAGGCTCGCCGCAGAGTTGATCGTGGCAGCAGCGAGGGCCTCCTGCACCGTCATGTGCATCAGAATGCACGCCACGTTCATGGTATGCGACATGGACATGGAATGCGCATTGGGACAGAAGTCCGAGCCGAGAGCCACGATGCCACCCATATCGATGATGTCACGCGCCGGTGGGGGGGCGATGCGCAGGACGTATGCGGTCATGGGCAGCAGCACCGACACGACATCCTTGTCCGCCATGGCGCGAATGCCCTCCCTCGTGACGTGTTCGAGGTGTGAAACCGCCGTTCCGCCAAGCTCGGCGGCGAGCTCGCCCGCATGCGTCACAGAGAGCTCATCTCCGTGAAAATTTATCACCAAGTTCGCCTTCTTGCCCGCAAGGAGGATACGCTTCGCCTGGTCGTGCGTGAAGTTGCCTTTCTCGAGAAACACATCGATGTTCTTCACGTTGTTCTTCCCAGCACGAAGCTCCTCCATCACGGCGGGCAGCTGGCGCTCGATGACGTCGACGGTGGCCTCCTCATCTGTGAGCCCCTCTGGCACCGCATGGGCGCCGCAGAAAGTCGCCACCACATCGACTGGATGCACATCTCCCGCGCGCTTCAGCACACGCAACAGCTTTGTCTCACTCTCAGTGTTCAGCCCATACCCACTCTTCCCCTCGATCGTTGTGGAGCCAAAAGACAGCATCCGGTCCAGGCGCTCCAGCAGCGACTCCAGCAGCGCGTCCTCTGAAGCCTTTCGGGTTTCTCGCGTCGTTAGTCCAATGCCCCCGCCAGCCTGCTGCACCTCCAGGTAGGTGGCGCCGCTGAGCTTGATCATGAACTCGTGAGAGCGGTCCCCAGCCCACACCGGGTGCGTGTGCCCGTCGACGAAGCCCGGCAGCAGCACCTTTCCAGTGCAGTCGACCAGGTTGAGCCACGCACTCTGCTCACCGGTGGCGGAGCGCTGCAGCTGCGCCACGTACTCATCGACCTCGGCAACGGTCCCCACTGCCTCAATGAGTCCCCCCTCATCCACCAGAACGCTGCCATGAGAGACGACGGCAATGTCGTTCATTGCCACCTTGCCCTTGAGATGACGCTCGCCATTCTTCACCACCTGCACCACCTGCAGGGCGTTGCGGAGGAGTAGCTTCATCGCGTTCACCACAGCAGCCGACGGCCGGACGGTGAGCGAAAGGGAACGGGTCACGGCGTGCAAAGGTCCAGGCTCGCGCAAGCGCTAAATTTCAGTTGAATATCGCAACAGCTGCGGAAATCACAGCCGTGCACTTCCCACTGCACCGAACGTGTGTAAGCGTGAGTGACGTGAACGCGGTTGGGGGAGGAGAGGGAGTCAGCGAGCGTGCAGGCTGGGAAGACACACCGACCGCAGCCCTGCGGCTGATCGTGTGCCTTAGATCTGTTCCCAAGTCGAGCGAGGCGGCGGAGCGCCGACATGTACCGCAGCGACAGGGTGGGGAGAGGGGAGTTGTCTGTAGAAGGCAAAAGGGACAGAAAAGGGCATCGCACCCCTCCCTCCTCAAACACAAGCATACCTCCCCCTCCTACCTCCCTCAACGACTGTCGCTGGCATGTGATACACGTAATGGATTATTATTTTTTTGCTGCGCGAAGTAGTGGAGGTTGTCGCTAAGAAAGAAAAGGTGCAGAGGGAGTGCACACGCTTCGGCCGCGCGCGGCGAACGCTTAGTCGTACTTGATTAGCGGATCGAGAGCGATAGCGGCACTTTCCTTCGCCTTCTCCTTCGCGATGCACAGCTGCACCTCAGGCAGCAGTGATAGCGCCAGCCCCATCTCAAAGGCCTGCAGCACCTCGCGGCCGGTAGCCTCCGATGCGCTCGCGCAACGCACCGGCGCATCGTGCTGCACCCTGTCCGTACCTTTGGTAGCTGCGGCCTCACGAAGAGCATCCGGACCACACGTGCTGCCGCCAGCCGCGCCTGCCTCAGAAGCAACCGCAAGATCACTGTATGCGGACCGTAGCCGCGGGTCACCCGCCGCACACCCGACGAGCGCCGCCGCGGCCGTGGTCAGGGGCGTTGGAAAATATGAGAAGAGGTGCCCCGCTGCGAGGGCTTGCGGGGAGTTCCTCGTCTTGGTGCTACGCTCGGGCCTGACAGCGCTCTTGAAGTACTGCCCATAGGCACGGCCACCTTCAACCGTCGAGCGTGCTCGCAAGCTTTCCTTCTTTTGCCGCCACCACCGCTGAAACGGTGGGTACGCCACGGCGAACTCTGCTTCCCACGGCCACGAGACAAGGTCGTCACCACCCTGCAAAGCAGGGCCCGTTTCGAGCATCATTAGTAGAAAACGCTTTTGCAAGAATAGCTCCTGCTGGCGCTTCCGCCGCAGCGTCACCGAAAGCGACTGTGAACCAGCAGGTACACCTTGAGCTGCACCCCCCTCTGCCGCCGGTAGCGCGCTGGCACGGCTCGGTGTAGGGGCTGAGGTATCGGAGCTGAGGCCTCCGGGTGCCGCGCCAGCACCATGAGCCCCACCCTCGGCACCGCCACAACTCCTCAGCGCCACTGGCGAAAACGTAGTCGGCAGTGGGGAGAGATCATTGGGTGGGACCACAAAGAGACGGCCTCCATCCGATAGGAGCGTCGTCTTCGCTGCTTGGTCGGCGTCCGGAGCAGCGTTACCTAACCCACCGAACTGTGCGCGGTGCTGGCGCTGAGAGAGCTGCATGGCGCGGTAATCCTCGACAGGCTCCTCCGCGTAGAACTCTGAGGAACAGCTACTAATCAAATTGCTGAGCAGCATTGCGTGGAGAACATCGGCGCACAGGATCGGGTACTCACCTGTGGTGGTAGGCGGAAGGCTAACTGACGCCAGGGACGCCGCCGCGCCATCACTTCCTTGGCGCACACGGAGGCGGCATGCCCCACGCACGAGTCGCGGGGGCGACGAGGGCGTTCGTGCGTTACCAGGAGGTGAATGAGTGTCACCACGGTGCAACTCCGATGCGGGCGGTAGCTCGGAGGACCCCACCAGGGACCGATCCACTTCGGCGACTGGGCGGGCCGAGGACCGTGCTCCTGCCGACGAAACGATAGTGGCAAGAGAACCGTGAAAGAGACTGCGAGGGTCAAGAGCGAGCAGTGACACAGGTGCGTGAGAAAGTAGCAGCCGACTTGGAATGCACAGCGGCTGTACCATGGGGCTCACGCTGTCACCGCGTGCAGAACTCCCTGCTGAGTCAAAGACGGGCCACAGTCGCTCGGCAACGGAATCAGTCCGCTGCTTCCCGTACACCTCCACCTGCTGCGTGAGAAGCAGTGCAAGGTCTGGCGACCGTGACAGCAGCATCGGCACCGTCATCGCCGCGTACGCACCCGAACGCATTCCCGCGAGAAGCAGCCACCTTGACGAGACATACGGGGCATCCTCACACCGTCCTGAGCTGCTCTGAGCCTCACGCAAGGAGGAAAAATACACATACCACTCCAGTGCTGAAGACCCATTCAGTGATGGCTTCGCATTCGCCAAGGCTTCGCCACCATTGGCGGCGGTCGGTGTGGTATCATCGCGAGCGTCCCTGTCGCTCACCGCAGTGCCCAGAAAGGCATTGACGCGAGACAGTTCTGGGAAGTGCAAATCCGAAGACGGCAGTAGGACCGGTCCACGGACCACAGTGGCACGCCGAAGTTCGTCCCTTCCATGCCACTGCTGGTAGGGGTGGCTGATGTAGGCGGCGAGGTTCACAGAGAGCGGCACCGGCTGGGGGATCCCAAGAATGTGCAGCGATTCAGAGAGCTTTTGGAGAAGTAAAAAGCGGTCGAGTCGTGTTCGTCGAGGCTGCAAGGCCCCTGGAGACGAGAGGATGGCGGACACTAGCTCCGTGACTACCTGCGCTAGGCACGCGTCGTAAAGCGCAGTGGTCTGCGTTAGCGCAGAGCACGCGGGTAGCCGGGTGGCGTGGCGCAGCTGGGACGCGATGGATGCAAACAGGGAGATGCCGCAGCTGATGGGTGAGAAGGCTGGCAAGGGAGTGTTCAGAAGATCGGCCTCCGATTCGAGCGCCCCTGTCAGCGCTGCCATCACTGACGTTTGTGGCAGAAGATGCAGTGGAGTCCCCGCCACCTCTGCGGTCGGGGCACTCCACCAGTGCGGAAGCTGCTGCGCCAGAGACAGACCCAGCTGCGGCTCTCCCTGTGGTGCGTGCATCGGTACTCCCAGTGGCGCAGCTGCACCCCCCTGGAGAGCGGGCGTTGGCCTCGTCGTCGTGACGCGCTGCTGGAGTCCCTTGGATGGCCGCGTGGCCGGAGCTGATTGAAACAGACGTGTGAAAAAGTTGCCAATCTCCTTTTTCGCCCCCGGCGCACCCCGAAAACCTCCCTCGTGAGCTTCATTCATGAGCGCACGTGGCGCTGGTAGTGCGTGGGAAGTAGCCCTTGCGGGGTCGAGTGGATGACCGTCCTCGCACGCGCTACCCATCCCGGTGTGCGAGGAATGGTGGGCCAGGACGGCAGAGGCGGCGGCGGATGCTGCTGAGAGCACCTGGGCATCTGCTGCCGTAGACACGCCCGGTGCCGGAGCGGGTAGGGCGGAAAACGGATTGCCCGGGTCCCTCCCCGCCCCGGCGTAACCGAAATCCGGATACGTCATGGCGCAGCGCCGGATGGGAATCGTCTCCTGCTTTCCAAAGCCTTTCAGAAACGAGAAGAAGCCGCCACTCGACCCGCTCGCTGGATTCACCGAGCCAATCGTTCCACTGGCCCCGCCAGCGCTGCTGCCGCCACCGAAGCCGCCTCCATGAGCACCGGATGCAGCAACTGCCACTGATATTCCAGCTACGCCGGCAGCCGACGCCACAGCAGGCACCGGGGGCGCCAGCGACGGCAGCCGAAGACCCACCCCAATCCACCAATCCTTTGAAGTATTGTGGCACTCCAGCTTCAGGAGCGCTGGGTTGCGTGCGCTTGTTGCTGTCGTGCGTGGGCCACTGTGACAACCCTCAACGGTGTTCGAACGATGCCCTCGGGCCACAGAGACACGGCCGTCCCGCCCCACCACTAGCTGCAGTGGGTGGCCCACCGAGCGAGGGTGGTTCCGGGCTTGAGCGCGGCGACCTCTGCGCAGCCGCTCCACCACCTCCACTGCCACAGCAGCGGCCAGAAACTGCAACCCCTCCAGGCTTTTCCGTGCCAAAAGCGGCGTGCACGCACCCTGCACCCCGGGCTCATTGCCCTGCCTGTCTGGAGCGGGTCGTTTCGGTGCTGCATCTGGGCAGGCCAGCGCGGACTCCTTGGATTGGATGACGTCGTCTGGGCCTTTCTGGGCCAGGGCACCCCTAGTGGTCTCCACACACAACGAAGCAGCCGCCGATGGCACAGGGGATGGCGGCACGTGGGTACTGCAGGGTGGCTGAACGCTCTCATCATCGTGCTCTCGCTCTGGGAGCGAGGGATTGTGTCGGCCGCCCACGGCGTAGGAGGTGTCACTGTCCCGCAAAGAAGGCCCCACAGCCTCCGTGCGTGCTGGCAGAAAAAGTGGAGTACAGAACGACGAGGCTCGTGAAAGGTGGACGGCCGTCGCAATGGCTCGCGCCTTCGAGTCCAGCGAGCCATTCAGCGGCGACCCAGAAAGCGGAAAGGTCCAGTCACTGAGCCACGCCATCCCATCGGCTGCGTTTGCACAAGTGCTGCGTGGGCATTGAAAATGCATCGGGGAGGCTAATGGTGACGTTTCCGTGGTGCCTTGACTAGCTTCTACTAATGAACGCGTGGTTGCGCGTCGCGGCCCGTGCCCCGTCGTCTCCTCCGCGGCCGCTGGCCTCCACAGCAGCCCACCCAGTCCGTACAGAGCTCTCATCTCGATCGCGTCGCGCAGCTCTAGCGCGATCCCTCGCTCATCAATTAGCGGCAGACATTGGTAAAGCGTGTTGAGTCCAAAGTAGCTCTGGCTGAGCTGCCGCGTCCGTCGGTAGCTGTCACCGACGATCCACTGCACAAGAAACTCCGACGATAAGAGCCGTGAGTCCTGCTCAAAGAGTGCCAGCAACCGGTGTCGCGTCAGCGACTCCAAGCTGCAGATCGCCAGCATCTTTGGAGAGCGCCAGCCCTGTAGACTTGAGAGGCCATCCGATGCTACTTTCACGGCATCGCTCACCTCTCCGGGCTCACCTGCTAAGCGGGGAAAGTGGGAAGTGAGGGCGTGCACAGCGGCATACAAGTTGCGGACATCCAGCAGGTCGGCGTCTGCGCTCTCGCGGGGCGTAGACAGGCGTTCCTCCATCTGGCCAACGCGCAGGGCTGCGCAAGTCATCCCCACCAGCCTTCGGTGCACCGCCTTAGCACTACCTTCGTCGTCTCGGGAAGAGTCTACACTAGCGGTACCTACGCCCTCACACGCACTGGCCACATGCAATTGGAATGCCTGCACCACAGGAAGCAGCAGCTGTGACAACATCGATACCTGTCGCCTCCGCTCGCCAGTGGCAGTTTCGGTGTGATCGGCAGTGCCTTGGCTTCTCAGGCCGCCACCATCGTCATCGTCGCTGTCTGTTGCACTGCTCCCCACCGCCAGCTGGCGATTCGCCACACAGCTACGCCGATGGTAGCGCTGCCACTTCGCTCCCTCGCCATTGGCATTCGGCACCGATGCAGCACGGTAGTCGGTCATAAGCCAGTTGGCCGGAGTGAGAAGTGTCGACTCGAGGAGGGTCCGATACCGCACAATGTGCCTCCCCACCCAGCGCCACGCAGCAGCGCCGTCCAGTGCTGCCTCGGCCAGCTGCGTCGTTCCAGGCAGCCAAATCCACGTCCCAAAGGGAATGGGCAGCGCGGCAACCATTGGAGGACAGACCAAGCCGTTCTCCCTCACGCGTTGCCCCTCCTCAACGGCCCACAGTGGAGGGTGGGGCCCGGAGCCCGAGACTGCCTCCATCAGCGCCGTAATCTGATCCTCATCTACATCCCCGTCGTCGAAAACGCAACGAGAGTCGGCACCATAGCTCCATGAGCTGCAGCACGCTGCCTCCGCTGGGTGACGCTCAGCGCTGCTGTAAGTTTCCGCCTCACGCTGGTTCAGTGCGTCTAGCACGATTTGAACCAGCCTCTCAAAGTCTGGTGGCACCTGTTGCTCGTCTGCGGGAGCCTTTGGCACTGGGCTTGCCCCCGCGATTGAACAGCCCGTGCGCTCCGGTAGCGTTACTCCTTCCTGCCCAGCCGAGCTGTTGCCGGCACTACCCAACGGGATTTTCGAGAGGGGCTGTCCACCTGCTCGCCGTCCTCGCAGCTGCTGCCCGAAAAGGTACTGTGGAGGCCGCTCCTTATGGCCCACATCGATAAAGTGCACCCCACACTGCGGCACGTACACAGCAATCAAGCCGGACACGTACAGAAACACGGCCCGTGGCGGTGGGGGCGGCGCTAGTGAAAGGGATGGCGGAAGGAGAAGGTACGATGTGATTCGAGTGTGACGAGATACGGGAACGAGCCTGACAGCATCATCGCCGGCCGTCCCGGTTTCTGACACTGTGGCGCTCATCGCCTGGAAAACTGTCGCAGTGACCTCCTCCTCCTCAATCGTCACGGTGATGTCGCGTGAGATGGGAAAGGTAAAGTCGACACTGTCCAGGTGGTTGCGCAGCATAGTGATGCTGCACTGAATCGTAGAACTGACTGAGAGGGTCGTCTGCTGGTGCTTCCGCACCGTTTCGACACGCCGCACGCGCTGCAGGGGCTCCAGGTGCATTTCCTCATGGGCCACCCCCCTCGGCGGAAGGTTCCGCGGGTTGTCATGCAGCGGTACCGCTGCTTGGTCCACCATACCATCGGCCCCCGTGATCTCTGTGGGGTGGCGCAGCTCCGGGGACGCGCTGAACGACACAGGGTGCCCACAAGACGATTGGCGCTGTGGGCTCGGATCGCAATGCCTCCTTGTAGCTTCCAGTGCGCCTCCGTCACCGCCATTGTCACTCACGAGCCTTGGAGAGGGAAACAGCTGACTTTCGTCACTGGGCTCGTGCTGAAGGGAGGTGGCCGCGGTGGAGAAAGCGGCGGCGACTGCCGGAGTCCCGCGAGTATCGTCGTCGCCGGACTGCGTCATGTGGAGTTCTACCACATGGCCGTCGATACTGTGACTCATTGGGGAGCAGAAAACGGAGGCCGGTGTGGCCGCCGCCGCTGCGGGTGACGTGGTGGCCCCTCGCAGTGCCAGGTTTGCAGCTGCTGGCACCCCACCTGCAAAGTCCTCGCGATGCACCGTGGTGCTCAAAAGAATCCGCTTGGGTTCAAGGTGTTGCAGCTTCGCAAGGTCCCCCGGCGGCCCCGACGGCGCAGGGGCGTCCGCGTCGGTAGCTGCCTCCGGCAGGGACGGAAGTGACGCGGTCGGGGGGAGAAACTGCCGGCACATCGCAAGATCTTCCGTACCGCACTCGTATCGCGTCGGAAGAAGAACGACATGGATGTCCGCATTAGCGCTACTGCTCCCAGTGGCCCAGGGCTCTGGGATGGGTGGGCCGCAGACGGGAAATGCACCAGAAGCTGTCGGAGGGACGCGCTCGCTCGCACCGTGGTTCGCGGCGGCACCAGAAATGCTCGCTGACGCGGCGGTGGTAGTGGTGGTTGTTGACGCCGTCACTGTCGTCGGGACGGCAGCTGCCATCACCGTGTCTGCGGGCGACGGTGCAAAGCTGAGCGATGGCATCCGGCTACCGAAGCGGGTGGTGGTATACACATCTGCTGCCCCTGGGGAGCCTTTGGCTGATGACTCCGTGATGGACGACGCCCGGGATACCTCAGCATACGCCATCCCACCGCCACACGCCGACTGCGGCATCGTGGGCGAGGCCGTGGATGGAGCCGAGACAGTCGTGCGCTTTTGAATGTTGCGCTCGAACTCGCAGTGCCGCTTCTCTGGGTTTCCGGCGATCTTGATGAGGCGGAACTTGTAGTGCGACTGAACATCGGCAAGGAAAGCCACACGCTGCGTGAACGGATCCCAGCTGTGCCACAATGGGTTCTGCACCAGCGCCCAGTCTGGCTGGCTTCGAACCTCGGTGGAGATGACGTGCGCAGAGGAGGCGCCAGCGCCGTACGGACTCGAAGAAAGTGAAGCCCGGCTACTGTCATTCGGTGCGTGCTTGCTGCCGGCAGGATCTTGCGCCAGTGGCTGCCTCTTTGGCCATGTCATCGACGCTTCGGCCGGCGCATCAGTCTGCGCTGCTGAGCCCACAAATGCGGCCCGCAGCGTCGCAGCGAGAAAGTTGCCGGGGGGCTTTGTGAGGGTGACAACGACCTCACGGATCTGCAGACCTTGTCTCGTGTGGTCGCATGCACGGATCCAGTAGAAGTGAGTATCGCGGTTTGTGTGGTACAGCTGATTAGCGGTGGCTCCACTCCCCACCCGGGCCTGCGCAAGCGGGGCAGGCGATCGGATAAAGTAGCCCGTCTGGCAGAAGACATTGGACGGCAGGCTCACCATCTGCTGCCTCGTACGCTTGGCTGAGGTGGGCGCCGGTGGCGGCCTTGCCGAGCCTTCATCAGTCGCTGGGAGGCTCGCTGAGGCCCGCGGGTGCGTCCCGTGGCTAGAACCCACGATCGAAGCGCTATTGGAGCTGTTGCTATTGCTGCGCTGATGCGCCGCAGGGACCTGAAGGAATTGGCTCAGTGAGCTCCGCATCGCCGCAGATCCCCGCGGTCCGGCCAGCAGGGAGGAGCCCATCACCTCTGATACCGGTGTCCCAGGGCCGCACCGCGGTGTGTCGGACGTGGAACTCGATGAGAGCCGTGAATGCGGCACAACCAGTGGCACGGTAGCAGCCTCGGCGCCGGGCCGACCCTCAGGAAGCGAGGGGAAGCTTTGGTCCACACCGGCCACCACACGTTCAGCAGACTCCACAGCTCCTGTGGGGTCCTCGCCCTCGTCGCCGGCGACCCACTCGACGGCATAGTCCACACCACGGCGTTCAAACGGTTTAGGGCCATCTGTACTCGCCAGTATGCCAAGGCCAGTGGCATCTGCATCACGCAGCGCCGCCCCATAAATAATCGCCGTCGCAGTTGCCATTGGTATCACCGTGCGCTCCAGAACCGTACAGTCGTAGAACTGCGTCGTCCCCACGACATGTATCCACAGGAAGTGCAGAAAAAGCGGTGACGAAAAGCCATCTTGTGCGTTGACGCTGCTGGCTGCAGTGGAAGGGGCCCACTGGAGCTTGCTGGTGGCACGAGTCCCATCACGCAGAGGCACCGCCGCCGGCAGCTCCACTGAGAGGCCGCAATCCGTACCGCCGGCTCGGTAATGCTGCCGCAGCTGCTCACGGTAAAGGGCTTCTTCGCGCTCCTGTGCTAGGCGCTTTATCCGCATGCGCTGCTCCCGACCCTGCTGCCGGCGCACCCGCCGGCGAATGTCTCTGAAGCTCTGCCCACGCTGGAGAAACTCCGCACTTGCCAGCGGTGTGGTTTTCACCCGCTCGCAGAACGACACGAGGCGCTCCCCATGAAGACCCATCGCACTCATGCTTGCCTGCACGACGTCAACGCAGCCCTCTACCAGTAGCAATGGCAACCGCTCCCCCACGCAACACCCCGAGTCCATGGGCACCGCAGGGATGCGCGACGTATCAGCTCGCCGCACTCCGGCACTAACGCGCTCGGCACTAGCAGCGGAGTCAAAGTCACATAGCACACACTCAAGGGAGGTGTCCTTCCCGTTGCATGATGCGACAAGGAGCGCGCATGGATACCTACTCGCACCTGCGTTTGCAAAAATGGAGCCACTGCTTGGTGCGTCCGAAGGAGCAGATCCAGCACAGTCACGCACTGGTCCTAAATACTCCAGCCCCACGATGCGTTCGTACGTCATACCAGCCAGCATCTCCGCCTCCACCTCCGCCTTGACTGAAGAGGAAGACACGTAGGGCCGCGCAGGGGGGACCCGTTGTCTGAGGTGGGCACCGCTCGGCTGATCCCCGGTGGGGGCCTTGTCTGCGCCACTCACAGCTCCTACAGTGAAGGGGCGTTGTGGTGGCCTGCTTTGAGTCGCCGCGCCGACTAAAGGGTGGGTCGTCGCTGCCGCTTGGCTCCCTTCCCCATACTCACGCTGCAGTATCGACGCCACCGCGCTGCGGGAGGCGACCGGCTCGCGGGCCACAGCCAAGGAGTTTTCGGCAGTGGAGTGAGACAGCGTGGTGATGAAGGTAGCCGAGCCGTTTTCTGTGGACGATGCCACCCCACTGATGCTGCTAGGCGTCCGCTCAAAGCCCTTGATGCGGGGAGGCACCAGAACGCTCAGCTCATTGGTGGGGAGCAGGTGAGCGTTGTCCGTGCGATTCACGCCGGGTAGCGAATCGTCCGATGCATCCTGGGCGGCGGGAGCGGAATAATCTCCATCGCCCAAGCCCAAGCCCAAGCACCCCGATGAGCAAAGGCCAGACGGCTGTTGCCCCACCACCACATCCACGGACCCCGTTTCGCTCACCTCGACCGGTAGGGGGGTACTAAGCCCAGCACAAGGCACTGAAGGCACCGGAGCGGGTGTCCCCAGAGTCGTCAGCGACGACGACAAAAACTGAAGCATACCCTATGGGGTCACACAGCGAACAGGAAAAGCGCTATCGGCCCAGTCGAGCCGTGCGTGACGGGGCTCCTGTTGTCTATGACGGGTGCAGCTGAGCGGCGGCCTGCCCCAGATTCCGCTGTGCTACGGCCTCGCCAGCCTAGAACAAGGCCGAGAAAGGATGAGAGTGCAGGAGGGATAGATGATATGATGAAGAAAGTCGCTAGTGACTGAACTGAAGTGGCCGCGTCGCTCCACTTTCCTACTGCAATTGTGTCAGGAAACGTGGCACTTGGTTGCTATTTTGAGGGGGAGGGGGTAAAAAGGGGCATGGCGAAATCTCCTGGAGGAGGGAAGAGCCTGCAAGGACATAAGGCTAACGACGTGTCGGTTTTCCGCCGCCACCGCTTCGGCGACGGGTTGTTGGAAGGCATGCTGCGCCACCACGACCGTCGCCACCCAACCCCTCTCTCTCTCCGTTTCCATTCTTCTCCCCGCTCATCCACTGCCACGAGTGTTGTGGAGAGCGTAACCAACTTAGTTTCTTTTGGGCCGTTGAATCACGTGCATGCAAAGGGACTGCATCATACATACCGGGCACACAGAGAGGGCAAGTGAGTCTTGGTGCTTTAGAAAAGTTAGCTGGTTCGTGGGAGAGAAGCACTACATACGATCCCTGGAAAAATAGAAAAACGCGGTGAGGTAGGGGGTTGAAGCAAGCCCGTGGCGTCGAATCGCTGTACATGACATCACAAGCACAGCCACCGCCAGCAACAAAAAAAAAACAAGCGGGTCCAAGGTGAAATGACACAGTGCATAGAGGTGATGGTGGTGGTAGGCGTGGTGGGAGTGGTAACAATGGCCACCGTAGGTCCTCAAACCAGTGTAGGAGAAGGTCTTCCGTTCGCTCAGGTGCAGGCGAGCTGCCCATACCTCCACTTCTCTTTTTCTCTCACTCTCTCTCTCTCTCTCTCTCTCTCTCTCTCTCTCCTTTTCCACTTCTCGTTCCTCTCCCCTTCCCCTGCGCGTGTGAGCAGATGGCTCCATCCCCACCACGCGCAGACGCGGCCCTGGGAAAACGGAAGTGGGGTGTTGAGGGAGTAGAAGGTGGGGTGATGGCAGTGCAGATGAATCTGCAATCCTTCACGTCACTGGCGGCGTCAGCGTTGACGGACAGAGCAAGGATGGTGAGAAAAGAAAGGCTACATTGCATGCGACGGCGGCCCCACGCTTGCTATGCAGCTACTTTGGGCCCGTGAGCTTGAGGACCGTGGCCCGCAGGGCGGCGGGTTTCATATGGAGCAATGAGTGGTGCGGCGGCGGCGCTGTGGCGGTCATGTCGGAGGTCAGCCGCAGGGTGGGCGCCACAGCAGACGGGCCACCCTTCTTACGCGCCACCACGCCGTGGCGCGGTGGTCCACTGTCGTGGCCCGTGGTCGCCGGCACATGCCTCCGCGTGCCCTTCGCGACGCCAGTGGGGCCCGCGGCGCGCCGCGCTTGATCAATCGAGCATTTGCCGGACCGGGCTCCGTGTGAGGCACCCAGATCGGTGCTACACGCTGAGTTTCGCATGGTCGACGCCACTGCAGAGCGGCGCATGGGCGACAGGGTAGCACTCTCGCACGAAGCGACCTGACGAGTCCGCCGGTGCGCGCCGCCGGATTTTCCGCCAGCTGCCTTCTTCGACAAGGCGACTGTAGTGGAAAGAAAGGTACGCGGCGGCGGCATCGCGCCAGCAACCTCGTGGCGACTCGGGTACGTGCCTACGGCCGCCCAGTGACGCTCCAGCACCGATGGCAACGGTGTGATGGCTTGGCGCGTGAGCAACTTCTCGTCACCGTTGCTATGGCTCACGAGCGTCACCGGTGCCTTCGTCCCCAGCAGTTGGGGAGCCACATTGGAGCCCCCCTGAGGTCCGCCTACGGATGTGGCGCACAGCGGCTTCGTCGGCGGTGAAAGGGTGACCGTCGGCGGCACCGCATCCAACAGCTCGTGCGGTACTCCCGGCAGGTGCACCGGCGAGGTCAGCGAGCCGCTTTGCCGCGGCGCTGAGACGTCCTGCGCGGAGGTACCGACGCCCGGCGACGGAAAGAGAGCACCTTCACGCTGTATGGAGTACGCGTTACCCGTGCCATTATAGCGGAGCCGCTCATCCGTGGAGCTGCGGGCATCCGAGGCGCTGCCAGTCTCCGTGCACACCGGTGTATGCCTTTGCAGCTCGCTGGTGGTTGTAGAAAAGGGAACAAACGCCGGTGACGCGTCGTCCCCCGGCGAGTCCTTTGCAGCACCGTCGCCCTGTGCCGCATCACGGCGGCACGGAGTCCGTTCCTCGAGCGGCACGCCACACGGCGTGGCCGGCTGCGTCGGTGGCTGCCCCGCAGGCAGCTTGAGCGTTGACTCAGCGGTGTTGCTTCGTTGCGGGGAGCGGAGGTTTACCAACCCGTCACACCGGCTGCTGGTACCCTGCAGGCGGCGCGTCACGACACATCGCTTTGGGGGGCCACGTCTAGTCACTCGCACCCGCGGGAGGAGTGAGCCGGGCGAATCGTCGGCGCCCATGCCGCCCGTACCACGACGGGAGCTGCTCCCCCTGCCGTCCGTTCGAACAGAGAGCGGTTTATGGCCAGACACCACAACAGGACAATCAGCAGCTGCGCTGCGCAGGCTGCCGTTGTGTAGCACCACGTGGGCATCGGTCCTGCCAAAACAGTCATCAAACCGCGGGCTAGGGCTGCCGCCCTGGTACTTCTTTCCACGGCGCATCACCCCCTGGCTTCCTCGGCGAGACCGTAGCAGTCTACATGAAACCTTTTTCGGCCGCGCACTCTTCAGTGGGTGCACAGCAGCACTCCCCTCCGTGGAAGTTGGGGTTCGGCGCATGCCACCCTCTCCAGAAGCGGTGAAGGGAGCTTGCCACGGCGTCGTGGAGCAGCCTCGCGCCACAACGGACTCCGGCACGGAGCCAGTCGTGTCCGCCCGATTCTGTGTGTCGGGCTCGATGCCGCCAAGCACCTCCTCCGGCCCCCTGCAGGTCGCAGAAATCTCGGGTGTCCTCGTGGGTCGCACGCAACCCGTTGCCGGGGGACATTCGAGAGGTTCTGCGTTGCTGGCGGCCGCGGTCGTACTCGGCAGTTCCAGATGGCTAGCCTGGGTGCCTGCCAGAGCGGCAGCAATCGCAGCGGGGTCGGTTATCAGAGTGATCTCCTCATTGGCGGTTCTGCCATGGAGCCGAGTGAATGCCTCCCCTCTGCCCAGCCGCCCGAAGGCACCGCAGCCTTGCCGGTCGCTTCCACTGTAGGCAAAGTATCTGGAATCGCCGCCCTCATCCGTGTCGTACCCGCACACAACTTCGGAGGAGCTGGTCCAGGTGCGGCTACTGTGCAGCGATCTTTCGCTGCTGTCCGCATTGCCACCCACGCCTAGCGCAACACTTCTGGAGAGCCGCCTACCGCTGTAGAAGGGCGAGCCATAGCCATACGGCTCGCGCGAGTCGTGGAGGGTAGAGTCATCACCCCCTGCGTTGTGCCAATGCGAACTTGCACGGGTTCCGATGCCACTGCCTCCAAAGTCCTTCTTGTGCCACTCATCGATGGGCTCGAACGACAGCATCGGCATTCCCCATGGCTTCATTACCTCGTCCCTCGACCAGCTATCTATCTCGCCCCCGTCTCCGTCCCTCGAGGTGCCCCGCCTCGCGCTGTCACAGTCGTCGCAGGCGGGGAAGTTAAAAAACTTCAGCTCGTGAAACCGCGCACCAGTCCTTCCGTGGCGCTGCGACGAGTGACAGCTGTGGCAGCTCGCATCGTCATCCCAGCTCCGCCGTGCGTCACACGCAGACGGGGGGCAGAACAAAGGCGGCGACGAGGAGTATGATAGTTGCCGGATGGGGGGTCGGCTCAGGGGTGGAGGACCACTCATTTGCTGAAAGCGTACAGTGTTGTCGTCACGCCGAAGCTGCGCCGCGCCAGAGTCGTCGTCCGGTAGCCGGGGTGAGGTCACTGCTGGAGCGGCATGTGGCTCATCGCTTGGTCGCCCAGGAACCAGCAGCCCAGCGTTGGGCTCTCCGTCAAGCCCTTCGGCGTCCAGATTCCACGTGCTTTGGCCTGCCGTATCCAGCGCGAGCGGGGGCGTGGCCCCGGATGACTCGCACTCGTGAAAAACCATCGAGGACTCTGAGCCAGCGTTGACGGATCCCGCGTGAGAGATGCAGTCCACCGGGAGAGGGAAGTGCTCGTTGCAGGAGCACGGCGACGTGGAAGAATGCGACGCCAGCCGCGGCAGATCGAACCCAGCCCACTGCCGACTCGGGGTTTCGTCGAACTGAATGTACGTTCCCGTACCACTCTCGTGAATCACGAGCCCTGCGTCCATGTCCTCCACCCCTGGGTGGGGCAAGTCGCATTCGGCGATGTTGATTTTGCTGGGTCTCAGCTCCGATACGAACGCCCTCCTTCCTGTCACACGGGATTCGTGAGGAACCACATTGAAGCCGGCCCCACTCAGCTTGAAGTCGCTCGCTGAGGCAGTACGGTCGGTCAAGCCTCGCTCTGTGCCGCGAGGGGTGTACAGCAGTACGTGCTCGCTCACCGGTCGTGGGCTCACCGAAAACTCGGTGGCCGGGTCGTCCCCTACGAACTGGCTCAGTGCGCCCGCAGGGGCATTATCGGGTGCTGGTGCAGAGAACGTCTCCGCAGCATCGAAGCTGGGGCAGCTGTTGCACGGGACGGAGAGAACCGACAGCGGTGGGGTGAGCGGAGACACTGAGACGCTGAGGAACGCGCTGGTCTGCTCGTAGAGAGAGTCGCTCGACCTGGCCCGCGCACCCTCGTTCGGCGAAGTGAGCCGCCTCTCCACCGTGGAAAAGGTTGTCTGCTGTCTTGCTCCGGCCTTGGCTGGGGGGGACAGGTGCGAGGCGGCTACCTTTGGGTCGATGGACATCAGCAAGTGACGCCGCCGCAGCTCCAGCCGCACCAACTTCTGCCGCACGTGGCTCGTCACTGCCTCGGGAGGGCTGATACGCTTCCGCCTCCCATCCTCGCTGGTACGCATGGCGGTGATGTATATCGGCGGGCTGGCGGAGCGCGGGTGCAGGAACGACGGTATCACCACTTCAGTGAGCCGGAGACTAGAGCTGTGGAGCCCGTCTAAATGGAAATTGGAGGTCGTACTACTCCGGCTCAGGGGACATTGGGTGAAGCTGTGGGTCGGAATGTCGCCAGAGCCGCTGAAGCGCTTCTGCACCGGGGGTCCGTGAATCCACTCCGGCGGCTCAAAGAGCAGCTGGTCACTCACCGCTCCACCCACGCTGTCCGCCAAGTTCTCGCCACAGACCACCGCACAGTGCTCGGGGGGCATGGTACAGGGCGGCGTATCGCCGTGTGCCGCCGCAACTGCCATTGGCTCATCAGGAGGCGCAGTCACCCACTGCGGCGGCCGCTGCAACCGAATCGTGAACAGCTTGTCCCTCAGTTTCACGAAGATGGCCTCCTGGGCATCAAGCAGATTTCCAAGTTCGTGCATCAGCACCTGGTGTCGCTGCGCCCCCGAGCACGCGCCGCCTGAGTCAAGGTGTTGCGTGGACTTGGTCCGACTGTCGTTGGCGCACGCGTCACCCGAGCAGGCTCGCTCACCGGTCACTACCTCAAACTGTGCCCACGAGCTCACCTCGCCCGCTAGAGCAGGCGACGAATGCGCGATCGAAGCAGCAGAGAGCGTTGCGAAGGTTCCGCTGCTGGATGAGTGAGCCGTGAAGGTCCCGCGTGTGGTTGTGGTAGACCGCTTCACGGAGAACACCTGAACCGGGCCCATCCCCTCGAGAATCGCGGAGCTGAACCCCGGCACGAGACTACTAATGCTACTGCAGCTGCCACTGCTGGTGTTCGGCGGCCGCCGATGGACGGGCAGCGCCGCTGGTAGCACGGACGACGACGAGGAGAGCCATGGGGTGCGCTCGGGATTGCCCTCTGCCATGGAACCAAGCACAGCACTGGCCCCCTCCCGGGGTTGCTTCACCTGCGCGGCGGCATGCGCGGGGGGCGCATGGTCCCTGGTGCCATCCGCAGGCAGCGCTTCCGAGGTAGAGCTAGGGGGATCCTGGGTAAAGGAATTGAACTCCGTTACACTCCCGTGCGAAGGACAGCATTCAGCGCTCGTGGCACACGGAGAAATCACTTCTTCCGGAGCACTGGGGCCACTACGTAGGCCTGGCATCTCATGGGCGCCCCAGTCAGACAAGCGGTCCACGCCACCAGCCGCGGCTCGCGGTAGACCCACGATCCCCACAATGTGCTAGCGTCACAGCCGGCTCACAGAAGCCGGGCCTCGGTATCCTCGAACTTACGGCGACAGCCGCGTGACCTTCGAGAATAGCAGAGGAAGTGTGCTTGCTCAGTATTGGGAAGCTGGCAGAGAGTGTGGGGGGGGGGGGGGGG
>PGOM01000118.1:46835-59239 GCA_002921335.1 Paratrypanosoma confusum | reverse complement strand
GCGGCGGGTATGCGCGATCATGCCACGGGAGGCCCTTCGAGTTTGGACGGCAAAAACGGTAGTGGGCTTCGGGGGCACCCAGCCAACGCTCCGTTGCCCAGTATGCCGAGGCACCCTATGAGCCTTCCCACGCCGCGGTTCCCATACTAGTGCTGCCTCCAACATGATGACCGTTACTCAGCCGGTGCGGAATAGGTGAGGAGCTAGATTCATCCCAGCTGTCTCGCTCTGTGCGCTGCATCTCGTCATTTGGTGCGGCAGTGGAGTCGGTGCTGCGTGCTGCAGCTTCCGTGGCATCACTGCCAGGGAGGGCACTAATTCGAGTCGCGGCGGCGGTCCCGTTGGTGAGGCTCTCACCATTCCTACTATCATCCCAGTCCCCGTGGGTCTGCTGCTGCCCCTGCGTCCCATGCTGGTGCTGCCCTTCGATGCGGCTGTTCATTTCGTCCCCCCCATTGTTGAGCTGCTGTAAGGAGAAGAAGCTGCCGCTCATCGTGACGCGGTGCTGCTGATGGTCAATGCCCCCCCTGCCAGGCCCGCCTCGGCCTCCAGCCTCACAGGTACCTCCAAGCCGGTTCATGCCGCCACCGCAACCATTGCGCTGCCTAGACTGCTCGCGCATAAGCCTCTCTTGCTGCGCAGTGAGCCAGCGCTGCGTCGCCGGCTCATCGGGGTGCAGCATTGGATGAGAGAGCAGCCCTGCGGCAGTGCACCGCTTGTTCGGGTCACGTTGCAGGCAGAGCAGAAGAAACGAACGCACCAGCTCTTCGTCACATTCCATCTCCAGCGAGGCATGCGGGCCCATCTCGTTGTACACGTCGCACAGCTCTGGAAGGTTCAGCAGCCGGTGGGGCAGACTCACAAAGAGTACCTCAGCCGCGATGCACCCGATGCTCCATACGTCGCACGCTTTTCCATACGCCTCGCCAACGAGTACCTCCGGCGCCATGTACCCAAAGGTTCCTTTCACGTTGCGCAGCGCGCCCCGCTTCAGAACCGCGGTGCCAAAGTCGCTTAACTTGACGTGCCCGTCGCGGAAGAGCACGTTGTCCGGCTTCAGATCACGGTGCACGATGCGCTTTCCATGTAGATACACGACCGCGGAGATGATCTCGCGCAGGATGCGCTTGGACTCCACCGCGTTCGTAAGCGTGCGGCGAGCGATGATGGAGGACAGTGACCCGTCATTGCAGAGCTCCATGAAAATAGAAACGCAGTTCCCATCACGCTCGCTGAAGAGATAGCGCACGATGTTGGGGTGCGACAAGCTGCCCATGATCTCCACCTCCCGGGCGATGTCTTGAAGCTGGTTCCCTCCGTCTTCCTCCTCAGTCTTGATGTACATCCGCTTCACCGCGCAGTGGGCGCCACTGCCCTCCAATTCCGCCTCAAAGACGTTTCCGAACGCCCCACCGCCCAGCCGCCGCCCCAGCGTGTACGCCGGTACGACAAACGGGCCCGTCTCAGGCATGAGTGTAAAGCTCGCGAGGCCTTCATCGATACCCGCACCGGCGTACATGATGGTGTCGACATCCGTGGACTGGAGCGGGATGTCTACCCAGAAGCGGTGGGGAATATCGGCCGGAATCTCCATTCCCGGTGGTGCAAAGAAGAAGACGGGGCGCCGCGACTCCACCCACGAGCGGGCCATCTCGAGATCCGCAGGGCTCTCCAAAAGATCGCAGGCATCGAGTAACAGAACCTTGAAGCGCTCCGAACCTCGGTGGTACGCGGCGTTCAGCTTACGGAGTGAGTGCTGTTGCAGCACGAGAAAGTTCCGCATCCACAGAGCCTTGAGGATACTGTCGCAGTTGCTCGAGCGACTGTATATGAGGGCCGTGATGGTAATCCCCTTGAGACTGTCGTGTGCTATTTCTTCCCGGACGTTGCTCCCAGGGTAGCCACTGCCATCACCACTGGAGTAGCGCTCGCTGTCCCTCGTCGGGGACGCCGTGCGAGGAGACAGAACCGATGACGTGTTCTCCTCCGAGTCCTCATCAACAAGACGGCTCTGCAACATTTGCGAGTTGAGTGTATCGGCACTGCGCCGATCACTCGCAGCATCCGGGCCGTGAGGCGTCTTTTGAAGTGGCTGATGATGTCTGCGCTGGTCGCGCCGCCTTCTCTGCGACGATGGAGACTCACAGTCCCCGCAAGCACCCTCCACAACGTCTTCGCGGCCCTGCAGATTGCCGCTGTGGTAGCTATGCGTCGCAGACGAGGACCAAGAGTCGTGAACACTGCCTCCCGCCCCGGGCATATCATCGCTACGAAGGCTGGCTTCGGCGAAGCTGCCCACCTCACGCGTTGAGGGGTAGCCATCGATGCTACCGCGTGCCCGCCGGATGATGCGGTTCAGCTGACCCTCGTCTAAGCGCAGCTGGTGCTGCTGGAACGACACGCCGTTGGTGACAACAGAGTCGTACTTGGATACCTCAAGGTCGGCCACCTGCCGCTCAAGCGGGCGCGACCCATCAGCTTGCCGACGCGCATCGGCCGGAAGTGAGACCCCCTCCTTCACTCGGGGTGAACTCGAGTACGTTGGGCCGTCGATGGGGTTTCCGTACTGGTCCACGCCATACCGCGCACTAGCCGCCGTCGGGTCCCGCAGGCCGCCTACGTAGAGGTGGAATTGGCCACCCGAATCGCCCTCGTCATAAGGAAGTTCGCCCCTGGCGCTCAGCCGGCTACGGTTATCCATCATCCGGTGGCGCATGTCGTTGCCCTCAATCTTCTCACCGTCCTCTTCGTCCCCGAGCTGGTGCGGTGAGTCCATAAGGTACTGGTGCCGCTCCTGCGCGTTGACCTCGTCCTCGTTCAGCGACTGGGCGAGGGACTCGTAGATGTCATCCTCGAACAGCGATGCGAACCCGTCCACGGAGGCGTTGTGGTAGCCGACAAGGGCCCCGATCACGATCAGCAACAGGGCCATCACCCCGAGCACCACGGACAACGTGATGACCACTGCGGGGATGTGATGCAGCACGTTGAGAACGACCACACTCGCGACCGCAACTACCGCCGAGATGCTGTAGAACCACTTGAGGTAGTGGAAGTTATTGCCTTGACCCAGGAATCGCCACACGGTGTGCAGGTACGTATGCCGCACCTGGCCCCGGTGCTCTGAGCTAACAAGGCTGAGGGCGTCGAGTGACGCCGCGTGAAACTGCGGGCTCTGCCCGTACTTCTTCCACGCGTCAGCCATCACCTTCAGTGTCTTGAAAAGGTAAGCGTCGGACCATTTCGTCAGCAGTGGATTCAAAAGGATGCGGTCGACTTCGTACACGGCCTGTCCAATTCGTAGTAGGTGCTTTTCACGCGCCTCGCGCATGTGCGCCTCCTCTTCTATCTTCGTCACATCCAGATCATCGAGGTGATCCCCGTTGGAGTCCACTAAACTGGATCCCCCGCGAGCGCCCACTCCGTCGGCGTTAAACTCGTGAAGGCGAATCAGCAGCGCCACAAGGTAGAAAAGAATCGGAATTTGCAGCCACTCGGGGCCTCCACCCTGTTCCTCCCCCGGTGTGCTCATCTCCTCGCTCTCGATCCATGCGCCTTCATACACGGCGTCACTCCTGTAGGCTTCACCAGCGTACGGGTCACATGGCGTCTGGGCAGCCTCGGGTACAGGGTGTGGCGATGGCGGTGGCTGCATCGGTAGCACTGTGGTCTGGTTGGGCTGGATGGCGTTGCTGCCAGAAGACCTGCTGGTCTCGCTCGGAACGGCACTTGCGTGGATCTGAGCCAGCCCACGGTCCTGATGCTTCAGCATGTGTGCGTCCATCATCTTCACATCCTCCTCCTCTTCCCTAAGCTTGCTGCGTGAGGCGTGAATGCTCGCCTCCGGCGTGTCGCACTCCATCCTCACCTCGAGGGACTGCTTTGAGCAGCCTTCGAGGGGGTTACGGTGGCTCTCCAGGCGCGTATTGAGCGCCGCATCGTCGTCGGCGCCTGAAACCCATTGCCGCGCCTCCTGGATGCTTGACCTTGGCGGCCGAGGTGGGTGGCCGTGGTCATTTCCACTGTTGCTTCCATACGCCAGTTGTTCTGCTACCACCGCTGTACTATCAAGCGGATTGCAAACCATCGCATTAGGTCCCTGGGCATCGCTCCCGTGCCCATTGACCTGAACAACAAACGCGCCTTTGTCGTGGTACTGTGCCGCCTGCATTGAGAGCCGGCGCACGCTCGAGGGGTTCGGTCCTCCAGAGGATGTAAAAGACTCCTGCAACGAGCCTAAGATTCTATTTGGGGCACCGCCAAAGGTGCGGCTGCTTCCCGAGGCCCGCGAAGTTGCCGAGCTCCTCTTCAAGCTGTATCGGAGGTTGGAAGGAACCGCCATCGCCATCGCCGCAACACCTACTTGGGCCGCATTCCTAGCAGCCAAGCTGCTATTCCCGGCGTCGTAGTTCCCCTCAGTATCCACCATGGAGACCAGCGCTACACTTCTACTGCCGCCCACAGGCGGCTTTCCACTCTCTCGGTCTTGATTCCATGGCCCCAAGAGGCTGATGAGGGAAGTGGAGCTGTTAAGACGACGCAGTGCCTCGGCCCGGCGCGTGCCTCCAACCGCTGCCGTCTGAGAACTCCTGCTGTCTGCGCGCGCCCGCTCGAAATCCATCTGGGCCTTTGGTGTAGTGCCGCCACTCCCACCCTGGCCATCTGCGTGCTCTAGCTGCTTCGCTGCTAGCATGGTGCTCCCACCTCCCGCAGCAATGCGCCGGGTTGTGCTGTTCTCGTTCTCTTGCTCAACGAGCACCCTACTGCGCGCCACAGCCTGGCGAATCTGCTCCGTTGACAAGCTCATCTGCCTCAGGTCAACGGACCCGCCTCTCTGCCCCCGCTGCTTGCCCGTGGTTATTTGGAACATAGTCGCACTACCGAGCGACTGGCGCCCAATCGCACGCGTCACGCTACTCATCTGCGAGACAATGCTCTGGTTTGCAGACACGTAACTGGGGCCGTCAAGGTAGCCATCAGCTCCTACCCGCGATGCTTGTGTTCGCTGGTGGTCAGGCATTGGACCGTTCGGGGTAGCACTGTTTAGAGAACGCTGCGCAACGCCGTGTGGGCCTATCTTCTCCGTGGCCGACGACGACACCACGCGCGTATGCGAAGCTGTGAGCAAACTGGGGTGCTGACTGGAAGTAGACAGACCCTCAGCCGCTGCCGTCGTGGAATCGTGCCCCGAACGCCCAAGTGCGGTTGGAGCCGACCGGAGCAACGGAGAGTAGATGGTGTGCGACCCCCCCAAATTTCCCTCAGCCGAAGCCACGCACGCGGCTTGATCCATGGGCCCGGTGGTGCCTCCAACGCGGTTTTCACCATGAATACTAGGCGGCGGCGGCGGCTGTGTGTGGCCGTTCTCGGAGCTGAGGCTTGTCCTCTTATCACCTATCACGCCACTCTGTGAGGCCGACTCTGGCAGTAACGACGGCTTCATGTGCTGACCGAGGTGCAGCTGGTGCTTCTGAAGTTGCTCGGGAGAGACGGGCGGCGGGTTTGGGGGCGGCACTTTCACCCCACCGCCGCGCCTCGGCACCGGCGAAAGCGCCCCTGGCCTGCTCAGCATGGCGTTTGGCGAGGTGGTGTGGCCCTTTACTCGGGCTGCCGGAAGTGGGCTTGGCGGAGTTGTCTGTGCCGCACTGCCACCTACTCTGGACGCCACGCTGTTGGCCCACGACGG
Source organism: Paratrypanosoma confusum (assembly GCA_002921335.1). Lineage (NCBI taxonomy): Eukaryota > Euglenozoa > Kinetoplastea > Trypanosomatida > Trypanosomatidae > Paratrypanosoma > Paratrypanosoma confusum. The sequence continues at coordinate 53,553 of PGOM01000118.1, read as the reverse complement.
GGGGCATGGCACTCCTCCGCCGGCGCCGGACTGGCTCGCAGTATCGGTGATAGACTGCCTGGCGTTGGACAGAATTGAGATTGAGCCGCGTAGCGTGGCGCCGACCGAGTGGCCGGCTCCTAATGGAACCGTTTTGCTACTGTTGCCAGTCAGGTAGCTCGGCATTCCCAGTGTTGCGGTGGTAATACGGGCCCCAGTCGCAGAGGTCAGCGTCCCCGTACTGGAGCCCAATTTCGATGCCGTTCCTCGGTCGGCCTCGGTCGCTAAGCTGGTGCTCCGAGCCGCCGCCGGTTGTCCAGACTGCAAAGCGGGGGTGAGGGTTGACTCCGCCGCAGCCTTCGGGGGAGGGGGCCCAGCAACAGTGGCATCCCTCCACGTCACAGTGGCTCCCTGATCCCCAAGCTTACCAGTGGCTACGGGTGGGACCTCCGGGGCCTCGACAGATACACTGGTGTTGCTGTCTCGTCGTGGCGCTGGGGAGGCCGCTGGATTCACCACCTGGCCTTGAGTAGCGGGGTCTGAGGCGGCGGGACCAGCCGCCGCACTGGCACTAGGCGAGGAGCCCTGGCGGCTGCTACTCACGCCGTTGGCACTGACCGGAGTCCACGACTCGGACAGCGTCAGGCCCCCCGCCCGCACGGCCGCCCCAGGAATGCTGGTAGGTTCTACTGCAGCTCCGCCGGCCCCGCCCTGGTTTTCAGGTGATGTGGCTAGCTTGCGTGGCGGTGACTGCTCCAGGGATGTCAGGACCGGTGCTGCGGGTGGTGCGGCTTCCACGGGAGACTGGGCCTGCTTCGGCTCCCGAGATGGAACCTCGTCACTGCTAGCTGCAGGAGCCTTTGAAGACGGTGTGGAAGCCGCGGGGGGGGTAGATCGCGTGCATGGAGAGTTTCTGGACCCCGTCGGTTGTGTGATGACGTCGCTTGGAGCAACACTCGGTGGCGCGGCTACTGCCATCGTTGCCGCCCCGTCGCCGTGCTCCACCGCAGTCTCCTTCACAGCCAGTGGCTTCCCACTCTGCGCCTCTGCGCTTGTGGCCCCGGGGGGTACTGGATTCACCGCGGCAGCCTGGGTTGGAGCCTCAGCGCCGCCACCGCTGCCACCACCACCACCACCATTGCCACCACCGGTGCTGCTGATGTTACTGATGTTACTGTTAGTGCTCGGACCCCCGTTGGTGGAGTTGGTCAGCCGACTCGAGCCCACGCTGCTGCTTGGCAGCAGCGCCTTCCCACCAAGGACCGCACCCAACGCTCCAGGGTGCAGCGGCGAGGGCAGCTTCCCTGATGGCGGCGTGGAAGATGATGGATGGGGCAGCAGTGGTGGAGGAAGCGCCACGGCCATGGAGTGCCCATTGCCACCGTGGCGGCCCTGTCGGCGGCTTGAATGCCGCGGGCGCTGGACCTGCGCCCCGCTACCGGTGCTGGGCCCCGAGCCGGCCGGAACGTACAGTAGGCCTCCGGTGAGTGCCCCGGCGATGCCGCCTGGAATGTACGCGTTCGACACCCCGCGGCCGCCGCCGCCACTGCCGTTTACTGCTGCGCTTTTACTGGGCGATGCCCGTGCGCTTTGGCTGCCGCTCGTGTTCATCGGCTGCGCGGCACGATGAGGCGAAGATCACCGCCCCCACCCGACTCCAGCACACCCGCAAGCCAAACCAGCGACCACGGGCACTGGAACCTCACACACACACACACACACACACACACACACACGGACAGGCTCCGACGTAAACCGGAGCGCCTTTAACAACGTGCGCTTCCGGTACCTAAAAGTAAAACGAAAAAGTGGGTGAAGATGGTAGATGATAAATAATGTTAGTGATGGACAGAGGTGGGACAGAACCCGTCGTAGTCCTGGCTTCTAGTACTTTCAGTAGCAGTGCGAGCGGTCGTCGTCGTCGTCGGTGGCGGTGGTGGTGGTGTTTATGGTGGTAGGGACGAGGGAAGATGCGGCCGGGGTCGGTGTGCGGCCTCGTCGCTTCCTCAGCCTCGATCGCCCCTCAGCCACAGGCACGCAGCCCAGCTGGTGGCTCCCCGTGAGCGCGGTGCCTCGTGTACGTCTGCGAGCCACGCACGCCGAGGTAGTTACATTCACCAGCCCGCCCGCGAGTCCCCACTCCGCCCCTTCCCTCCCGTCCGGCAAGGGAGCGGTTCGGAGAGGGAGAAGCGACGCGGCAGCGGCGACGGTCACACCCGCGGCGGGCCGCAGTCCACCCCCGCCACACCACCGCGCTCCTCAGCGGCGCCCTATCGGTCCCCGATCCCCCAGTTCAGCCCGCCGCTGCCGGCCCACCCACCGCCAAGCACACCACACGTCTACCTACCGTGATCCACCTCCACCCAGCCCCCACGGCCTCAGCCTAAGCACACGCACACACACGCACACACACGCACACACACACAAATTCACCAGTCGCGGTCGCTACCGCAACGATGACGTCTCGGTGGGAAAGCAACTCTCTCTCTCTCTACTTCGCTCACTCTCTTTTTCTTCCCCTCTCCGCTGCTCCTAATCTTCCGCGTTGTGCTTGTGCGTGCGCGTCTGCGCACTCATGTTGTGCAGATGTGGCATATAGATGAAGGTTAATGAGGGGCGCGGAAGCGGAGAAAAGTAGCAACGTGCAGCCTCCACGCACCACGTCGCGCCTCCCTCTCCTCTCCCTTCCCGCGACGGGGCGCTGGGGTGGGAACTGCCTCGGCGGGCGACGCGGAGCGGGCAGCCGCGCTACCGCACCGCCACAACCCCGCGCCCATAACGCATTACGCCACATCGGCGGCGCCGTCCACGAGACTGTCCATTAGTGTCATCTGCATCACACCATTTCCACCGACGCCGGCACCCACCACCACCACAGCATGCGCCGTTACACGCGGCAGGCGACCGCACAGACAGGCCCCACCAGCATGCGTCACGCCACCCCAGCACGTACTCCACCACGGCCAGCTTCACACCCGTCCCGCCACTCCCCACCCACCTCTCACTTCCAAAAATTGTGCCAGCGCCGCGGGCTTCTCACCCACCTACACGTACTCTAGCAGCAGAATCTGCCGCATCAGCGAAAGGGTCGTGAACTGCAAACCGCGCTCCACCTGCATAAACCGATGCAGTACAGCGTCGTCCACGCCGACGTCCACGCTAGTGCTACTCGCAGCGGCGCCGGGGTGGCCGGCATCGCCAGAAGGACTCACCTGCTGGCGACGCTTGGCGGCGAGAATTCGGAGAACAGCGGCAGCGATGCTCGGCTTGCCTTGCCTCACATCACCCCACCCGTCTAGAGTACTACCCCACGCAGCGGTCGCGTCGCTTGGGCCCGGTGGCAGACCAGAATCCAGCGCTGTAGGTACCACTGCAGTCGACGCAGAAGGCGTTAGTGCCACGGTCGCGGCCGCTGCAGCATTCCATAGTCCGCGTGGGAATTGCTCGAGCAACACGGCCTGCTCGTGTTGAAGCCGAGCTCGGGCGTTTAAAAGAGTCATCACTAGCTGCCGCTTCACGTTTGGCAGTACATCACGCTCGAAGCTCAGCGTCCACAGGAATAGGGAGTGCTTGGGTGCCCGCTCACCTGTCGACGTGGCCCCAGACTGCCGAGGAGCGGGGGTTGGAGCCTCGCCGTCCTCTCCGCGGGCGGCCTTCGACCGCGCTGCGGCTGACGCAGACGCTGCGCTGCCGCTAGACTTGGGAATCTCCTGCAGACGAACGTAGCCATCCTTCAGCATCGCGTGCAGGGTCATCCTCGTCCGGTTGTGTGTGGCGATCGCCTCCTCTGCGAGTGTCTTATCCTCCAAGAAGTGGGCGGTGATCAGTAACTTCATCAGGCGGACGCCAAGAACCCCGTGCCGGGCGAACACGACAGCTTCACAAATCGAAAACGCTATAGCCCGCTGGGCCGTCCGAACAGAAAGTCGATACGTGTCATTCGCGCTCACTGAGCTCGACAACGACGACTGCCACCCTGAGGGTGTCGCGGTGATGGTTCCCACACTCGCTGTGGAATAGCTGGGCAGGAAATCATCGTCATCCCCGCGGGGTGCATCCGGGGCGGGTCCACCACTGCTTTGTGGGGGGGTACCCCACGACGCCGCAGACGGAAGAGAATACGCCCCCAAACCCTGGGGAGCCGTGTCTCCGAGCCCTTTTTGCAGTAACATGCCGCCACTAGCACTGCACATCCGTGCCAGCAGGGCTGTCATCGCAGCTTCGGTGAAGCTGGACGGCAGTGGCCCACCACCACCACCTCCCACCACGTACCGGAAAAGCTCCTCACGAGTTAGAGACGGCGTTAGGGGTGGCAAGCGCTGAGGAAAGCCATGCGGCCGATACGGGTCCGTGCCGTCACCAGGCCCCTCAAGAGAACCCTGCGAAACAGTTGGAGGAGGCGGCGGGAACACAGTGGATATGGCAGCGGTTGGGGCGCCTGGGCGCGTGAAGCCCAGGAGATGCGACCGGGGCTCCCCCAGCTCGAAGAACGCCTGGCAAACGATGCCAGCGTAGGGGCCGACGTAGTTAGTCGCCGCGTAGTCGTTGATGATGGCATCCTGAAAAAACATCACCAGAAGACGCTCAACGTTCAGACGGCACGGTCGATCCTTGGGCACAGCGTTGATCCTGGCGAGTATCGCTGGCGTTGGCGCGTCGGGGGCCGCGGTGGGGTGGGACTGCTCCTCGGGGCTCTCAAAAGCTGCGTCCTCCCTTGGGCGCTTCCGCTGCAGATCACCGTCTCTGCCCCGCCCATCAAAGTCAGAAAGCGGAAGAAACTCGAGCACCTCCTCTTGCAGAAGGTGACCAAGGCAGCACTGCAGCGCTTGGCTGAGATCTGGGCGCCGCTCTATGGATAAGGCGACCAGAGACCCCCACGGAAGCACGGCATACTGAAACAGGAGGTCCAGGATCGTGTCTGCCGCGTCACCGTGGCGTCGGTAGAGGAACACGAGCAGAGCCGGGTAGAGGCAGCGCACCAGCAACGCGTACCCTACAAGGACGCGGTACGTGCGCGCCTCGCTGTTGTACGCACAGACACGGTGCTGGACTAGAAGAGCGAGTGTATGCTTCACTGTGGCATCGGGGATGACCTGGCGCTTGGCAGAGGTGCTCGAGCCTTCCGTGTCACTAGGGGAAGAAATTTGCTGCGGCCCAACGCTCGCGGGTGCCAGCCGGTCCGATCCTGGCACAGAGAGCGCAACAGATACTCCTGCGTGTAGCGTTTGCTTCCAGCGCTCGTGCTGAAGCTCGTCAGAGATTTCCTTCAGAGTCAGCGGTCCGGCAAACAGCAGCTCCACCATCGCGCCAGCGGCACTACCGAACTGCTCCTGGACGACATGCAACAGCAGGCGATGATGCTCCGTGAAGATCTGCACGATGGTGTCATCGGCCAGCATGAGAGCAGCCACTCGCGAGCGTCACAGTGGTGGGAAAGAAGGGGAAGGAGGGAGGGAAAGAAGGAAGGATGAAAAAGAAGTGACGAAGGAATTAATGGCGGAATGTGTGGAGGGAGAGCTTGTTCGCAGCGGTGAAGGAGAGCGGCGAGGTGTTGATGCTCTGTTTCCGCAGGAGAGAGTCTCTCGTCTCGAAGTGGTGGGCACGGCTCTGACGCGCCGCGGCAAATCTGTGCCCATGGGGAAGAGGAGCAGTAGCATCCGGGGAACGCCCGTGTGGTGCAGTGGTAGCGATGCAGGCATGCCGTTTACTTGGGGAGAGGGGAGGCCGCGCTACTGCCCCCCTGCCTTCCCTCCTCCCCCCCCCAAACACCCCTCCTCACAGGGCACCGTGGAACTGCCGCAGGCCTTAACAGCCGATGAGAGTTAGCAACACCACCGCAAGCCCCAGTCACGCACAAACAGACACACGCACAGAAGCACAGGGAAATACTCTCAAGCCACCCATACGCGGGCTCTCTTCCATTCTCTATGTCTATCGCCCTCACGCTCTCGTTCAGGGAGCTGGAATGCAGCGAGCTGAGGAGCTATGCCATGGCTGGAAAGGACGGGGAGAGAAAAGGAGGGAGAGAGAGAGAAAGAAAGGAAGGGAGCGAGCGAGGATGGCGAGAAAAGGGGGCGTACCGTAGTGTCGGGCACTGCCCGCAACTCTGTTGTGATTCACGCGATATCGTCTCCGTAGGGCCGATGGGGCTGCTCTCTGGTGGGTTGTTGGTTGTTGTTGGGGGGGATGGGGGTCATTTCTCCGGCTGGTTGGTTTAGGGATTGTTCGGTTGTCATAAATTGTGAATGTCGTGCTGGGTTAGTGTTGTTTTCTGTGGGAGGGGTGGATGGCGTCACCCCTCGAGCCCGTCGTTGCTCGGCCTCACTGTCGCAGGAAGGGGCGTGTTTCCCTGTCACGGCAACCTCGCCACACCCAAGTCACGCCGGCCCCAAGTCGCACGTTGTGTGGAGGAGAGGTGGCGTAAAGACGTGATGGAGATTGGGCTGAGGAGGGGGTGGCAGTGAAGGGATGCAGGGGGAGAAAAAAGGGAAAAGCAAGAAATCGACGAGCGAAAAGGAAGAACACAGTAAGCTGTCGGTACGTGCCGCGTGGCGTGGCGTTGAAGCCAGCGCTCCGGTGAGTCATCGCGTGGACCGCCTACGGCAACGCGTGTGAAGGGATGGGTGGGTAGGTTTAGCGGGAGGCAGTAGGATGCGATCGGTTCGGCACGACGGTGGGTGGTGGCAGTCGGGGTGGTTGAGGCCACAACCACCGGCGCGGGCCCCACCGCCCCCCCCCC
>PGOM01000118.1:26436-37012 GCA_002921335.1 Paratrypanosoma confusum | reverse complement strand
GGGGGGGGGGGGGGGGGGGGGGGGGTGACGTCTCGGGGAGTCGCAGGCCGGGAAGGCACCACCACTGTTCGCCACAAGAGCCATGCACCAAGCCGTACATCCGAGTGCTGTAGTTGAGAGACGAAGAAGGAGCTGGCGGAGAGAAAGGGGGGGTGGATTGGGGAGGGGACGTCATATCGTGAAGCCGCTCCAAACAAGGACTCAGGCACCCGTTGTTCTCGTCACACACACACGAACACCACACACACTCACAGACAAAGTCACACCCTCCCGGTCTCACAAATGCGCCACATCGGGGCGTGCCCCACCTTCCACACCTCGCGCACGGCACTCGCAAGCGTGCCATGCATTCCACGTTCACTCCGGCCTTTGGTGTGGCCACCGTGAGAGACGAAAAAAAAGAGGGAGGTGACTGCGCGCGGTGATTGGGTGCCAGGCCAATGTACGGGGAAGACCGGCGTAACCTACCGCACCAGGTGCTCGAAGTGGGATAGACGCAAGCATGGAGAGGCACCCTCCCCCTCACCCCCCCCCTACTCGTGGTCACCCCCTCTGCTTCTTTTGCGCTTCAGAGATTCGGCGTAGGTGCACCGCGCGCCATGGACAACCACAGGGAAGAGTGGTGCTCCAACCAAGGTGAGAGTAGATAAGGGCGACGGGGGGGGGGGACGTTTGGGAGCGGCGTGGCATGTGGTGCGCACCCGACGATCCACTAGCACATCAGAACCGCTACTTCTTCGAGCTGGTGCGGCGGACTTCCTCAAACCAGAATACACCGATCACGATCCACAAGATGCTGACCCCATGCCACACGCCGAACGGCTTTGGGTAGATGAGGTAGCTGCAAAGGATTGTCAGTACCTTGCGCGTGCTCGTTACGACCACCGCACAGCCACTCGAATACTCGCTGATGATGCGCAGAAGGACGGTGGAGCCACAGAAGCTGAAGAAGGATGCAAAGAACACGGAGAGGGGAAAGTCCACATTTGCCCTCGCAAAGAGAAGCACGTCGCGCAGCGCGGTTATATGCTCCGCCTCCAACGGCGCCAGGTGCTCCGACCCCACAGGTTGGTGTGCGCCCCAGCGACGCTCAGCCGTCACGGGTGCGAGGTAGGTTAGGCCGTCAATGGGCTGCATCGGCGAGAGAAAGAGAAGTGTATTCAATGCATTGCACCCTGCAAAACCATACACATAGAAAAGTACCTCCGTGCTCGATGCCCGGAAGCGCATGAAGCAGTACTTCTCCTGGAACACGTTGATAAAGGCGTCGAACACCAAAGCCACAACGATGGCAACCACCCCCAGTATTGGCCGCATCTCTTCATCGCCAACGAGCTTCCAGAGAAAGGAGACATCCTCCTCAGCGAGCACCCTCGGCACCATGGGACCTGCCGAGGTACTTGGTACGAAAACCGTGCGCTCTGGTCCTATCGTCGATTTAGTGCCGCCCACGGTCTTCTTGTGCGCCATTTTGGACATACTTGTGGCGTATGTGAAGAGCACGAGCCCCCCGACGATCAAGGTGCTCGACATCACTTCCTCTGCCAGCTTTCGAATCGCCGTGCGGTGGGCCTTCTTTGGTTTTTGATCAGTACCAATTACAGCACCCAGGGAAGGGCCTTTGGCGTCCGCTGGAGACAAAGTGGCTGCAGCAGTCATGCCAGCCACGGCGACCACCACCAGAGAGGTAAGCGCCACCTTCGAGGCCAGCGATGACGTCGTCCAAGTCCCTGCGTGCCCCTGCAATGAAGACGGGTCCGAAGATACCATGCCTGAAAACGATGCAGGTACATCAATCAAGAGGAAGCGCACCACAACGATGAATAGCAGTTTTGACGACTTGAATATCACCTGCGTTGTATAGTTCAGCCACAGGGAAGCCTGGTTGGTGAGGACCGTACTAGAGGTATTCAGCAGAGATATCAAAAAGTACACTCCCAGTGGGCAGCGGCGGGGAGGCAGGAGCGATCCACCGCGCTCCACTAGCCAACGTGGCGCCACGAGCCATCGTGAAAAGTTGGCGACTCGCTGCTCCAGTAGCCCTGCCCGCCGCCGGAGTTCGTAAATCATGAAGCGAATTTTCTGGGCACAGCTTCGCTGGCGATGCTGCTCTGAGAGACACGGCAAAAAATCCGATGGCGATGAAGACGAAGATGACGACGGCGCTGAGGGCGACTGTACCGGTGCCACGTCACCGAGCCACGCAGGGCTGTTGCATGGCTGGGAGACGTTGCCGGCAGCATGCTTGGAGTACCCCGGTCCCACCAGCGGCCTAAGCACTCCATTGGTATACTCGACAGAGTGGGGGGGGAATCCGTTGTGCTCGTGGGCCGCAGTGGTGGTACCGCTGAGGGGCGCAAGGACCGCCCCACTGAGGGAGAGAACATGGCTCGGTATGCATGCGCCTGCGGAGTCCCCTTGAGCACTGTGCGGCAGCACCCGTACACCGCTCTCTTCCACGAGTCGGCGATGAACTATTCCGTCGTGAGAAGGAGTGCCCTGGGGCATGCTTAGCGACTGTAAATCTGTAAGTGGCCTCAGGGCTTGCGTCTCCAGGCCCCTGCCGCTCCCAGGGGTATTATCCCCGTTGCACGTACCCCCGAGATCGCTCACATGGCTCTCCTTGCAATGCACCACGACGTTTCCGGCCGTCATCTCCGGCGTCTGCCCCCGGGCAGCAGGACTAGCGGGGGGGGCACTGCGATGGTCCCACATGAGTTGAATCCACGCGAAGAACGCGATGAACACGGACTGCAGAGCAGAAAGTGCCACGGTGTGGTGGAACTCGGGAATGTTAAAGACCCGCTCCTGAAGGACCGAGTTCAGAACGTGAAAGAAAACAACTACGCACGCCAGCACAGCGAGCCGACGTGAAGTGCCGGGTGGCGGGAGGCCAATCAGCCCACCGCACACCGCGTCCCCGCCATGGGGATGCTCCCGGGCTGGCATCGCGACACGAGCACGATAACGCGTCACCACCTCTGTACGCCCCACTTGGGGGTGGTAGAAGTATGTCGCTGCGGTGCCCACGGGTCCTACACGAACAGTGGTGATCAGCCCCTCGAGCAGCAGCACTTCTGGGAAAGGGGTGGGTGGTTAGTTAATGGAACGCCGAAGGAGGCGGCGACGGCAGTAGTGGCCGAGGAGGAGAGGGTTGGGAGGGAGGGGCTGGGGGCAGCGTCGGGAACGGGAAACACGGATTCGCGGAAGGGGAGGGGGCAAGAAAGAGAAGAGGAAGAGGAAGAGAGGAGGGGGAAGAGGGCAGGTTGCTTCGATTGTCCGCTGATATGCTACCTTTCCCCATAGAGCAACAGGAGAGACGTCCTCGGTACCGCCGCCACCCCCCCCTCCCCTACCCTCCACCCCATGTGCAAGCCCACCCACCTCCTTGGGCAAGGGGGGCGGGGGAGAGGAAGGCATTCAACGCGGCGGAGCGCAGCAACTGGTGTAGTGAAGTGGCGCCATGTTGCACGGAATGCGAAGGGTCTGAGCCGTGGCGGGGAAAGGCAGGATTCATCTCGCTCGCTGCAAGGAGCTCTCCTCTCCACCACCCCTTCCTTCACTGTTCTCTCCCGCTGGCTGAGTAGCGCGGTGCCACAGGACGACGCCGCATCGGCATCACGGCGATTAGCACGTGGCAAACGGGGATGGAGAGGGATATCGAAGAGCACGTGGCGCGGGGCAGGAACCTACAGCTCAATCGAAAAAACATCCACACGCTTTTCGTAGAAGGAGCATGTCGCCACATCTGCCGTGTACCCATGAATGGAGTCGCTGCCCGCGTGGCTGCCATCTCGCTGGCTGCGGCAGCAAGACTTATGCACCTGCAGCACTGCACAGTCATACACAAGGGTCTGCTCGGTCTGGGCGCTGCCACTTGGCACCTCCAATGCGCCCTCCCCCTCCGTGGGGTCGTAATGAGTGTACGCCAGGAGCTCAAACACATCGGTCGGCTGCTGCATACCCGCTGGAGTGGCCTCGATCTGCGGCGACGGTACACGGTACGCCACGAGCGCCGCACCGCGCTGCATCAGCGGCAGAGCGAGAACGTTGCGATGGGGAGTGAATGGTAAGTGTCTGCGGGTGGACGACACGCGAAACACCGGCCGCGTGGAGCGCCACACCCCACCGCCCACGTGGAGTGACTCCACGGGTCTACGAAAACTGCGGACGTCCACGAGGTGCAGGTGCTCATCGTACGACCCCACAAGGACATACGGCGAGTCGGCGGCTTCAAAGTATGGGCTGCTATAGCCGTAGCAGCACGGGTCTGGAACAAGAGAGTCGTCGTCGTCTGTGGCACCACCAGTAACCGCTGCACCACAAAGGGCTGCATTCGCCACCACTCCATTCCCCGTGAGTCCCACCACGCCGCCCAGTGCACAGATGGACACGACACCGGCATCAAAGCGCATTGTGGCGGCGGCTGAGCGAGGTACGAGTTCCGGATCGTCACCTGCTGGAAACGGGTCCACATCCGGTCCCCCCACCTGCACCGTCCGCGTCGCCTGCCCCACATCGCACCGCAAGTCCCACAGTCTCATGCAGCCATCGTCACCCCCGGTAAATGCCATACCGCCTCCGGTGGTTGCCAGTGGGGTGCCGCTGCAGATGGCCGCAGTAGCAGAGAGGAACGTTGAGCCTGAGGCGCAGCACCATGCGTCAAACTCATGGCCCCTCCACGTGGTGACAACCGCCGTTGACGGCATTGCGTTGGCTCCGCGAATCGCAGTCGCGTCTTCCCACGTAAACGAGCAAACGGTCCCTCCGTGAAACGTCGCCAGAAACCGTGACTGTGAGCCATGCAGGGGCGAGTCCAAGGAGCAGTTAGGATTTTTCGAATCAGACGCATACGGACGGCTTCGAACCGGATACCAGTCATACCGGCAACAGCTCGTCACCATCTGCGTTCCAATGCGGAAGGACGACACGTCGGCACCAGGACAGACCGAATCCCCACCTGGAGTGAGGCACCGCCGGGGAATGACCCGGACGCACCCGTCTGTGCAGGACGCCAGCAAGTGCTCCGAGTCGAGCCAGACAATGTCAAACACTCCTGGAAATTTAGGGTTCAATCCACCTCGCGAAGGTGCCGTCACTGGGTACGACGACACCAGCCGCCCAGCCGGTACCTCGCAGGTGTGGATCGTGGGTTCCTGGTGATCCAGTGCAAACGAAATCAAGTCCAAGGAGCCCCTGTACCTGTGCTGATCGCTGTCACACTTTTCCCTGCCACAGGAAGAAGATATGCCGCCTGCAGGGTCATGCTCCGCTTCAGTTGGACGCGAAAAATGAGTCACTGGATCAGCCTGCAGCTGGTACGACGCCGTGTACAACTCGTACCCGACGCGGTCGCTGCCGAAAGCAGACTTGTCCGCCACAAGCGGGCACTCCACCCTCTGGGTAAGAAGGCAGTTGCACGTCAATGGGGTATTGAATGTGCCAATGCGAGTCACCCTCGCGTGGCACATGCCACCACCCCCTGCATTCTCTCTATTCATTCGTCTGTGAGCAACTTCTCTTCCTCATCGGCATGCCACGAGACCACATCACTTCTATGCCCGGGTGAGCGAATCGGCACAGAAAATCGAAGGTGGTTAGGGCGGAAAGGGGTGGACGGATGAAATGCAGTCGTTCCACTTCAGCGCGACACACAGTCCTCGCCGAAGTAACGCAAACCTCGCAAAGTGGTGCAGGGAGCAGTGCATACAGTGGGGCACCGGCAATGGCGTGCAGGTGCCTCGGCATGCCACGGGCTCCTCTCTGAAAAGAGGGCGAGGGAGTGAAAGAGACTCGAGAGACAAGCACCATGGTGCCTTTTTCCGCGTCACACCGTGGGGACCCTCTACGGTTTTAAGGAAGGATCGGGGTGAGGCAGCTGGGCTGCATCGCCGACACGCCAACCAATGTCACAGCCCAGTATCCCCCGAACGGGCAGCGAGGACGAGCTGGTCAGCTGGGGACGCCACGATACCTCAAACACGTGTCCCCCAAACAGCTGACTGCCAGAATGATCTACGGCAGCAGCGGCGGGGCCGGTGTCGAAGGAGGCATACGCTCCTTGGCGGCGCGCTGCCGCCTCCTTCTCCAGTGCGCTGCTGCAGCCGATAGGAATTAACGTGTAGTAGAAAGCATCACTACGACTTTCAGTGAAGCGTGGCTGAAGCTGGATCTGTGGTCGAACAGGAACGGCGAGCGTCTTGGAGAACATGTGGGCCATCGCCAGCACACGCTGCTCCGCCTCCACGGTGGGCACCGGGGAGCAAATGACCGCGTACGCCTCTACAGGGGTATGGCAACGAAGAAGCGCCTCCGAGTAGTACACCAGAAGACCCAGCGATATAGCGCAGTAGAAGCACACTCCATCTGCGCGCCGGAGAACCGCATCCATCATAGTAATCCATGAGGAGGGCGATAGCGGCAACTGCGGCGTGGTACTGCCAAGCGGGTTGGCGGTTTGCGCCGGCGGCCGTGCCGCTGCCGACGCAGCCCTCGAAACGGAGGAGGCACGCTGCTTGGGCAGTGGAGGTGCGTGTGTTACATCCTCAGGAGCTGCGGCGGATGCGGCTGAAGAGGTAGCGGCAATAGAAGAGAAACTGTAAAGGAAGACGGTCTCTAGAGGGAGGAGAAAGCAGTTGAGCAGCACGGTCGACTCACTTGGTGCCCCATGCCCATCTGGCCGGCTGCTGTCGTCGATACTGCAAAGGTGCTGCGCCACCGTATACAGTTTCTCACGGAGCAAGCGGTGCGCCTCCTCACTTGTCAGTCTCGGCCCGCGTCGTCCCCACAGACCACTGTCACGCACACGAGGCCCTGGCACAGGTCGCACTCCAAGAGCGAACCTCGCTAGCGCACCCAGAAGGCGCTCAGGACCAAGCGGGAACGCATCTACCCAGCTGTGGCACACGTTGACGAGAAGGTGCAGGGCAAGCTCAAAGGATACGATCGGGTCGCTCGGTACGGCACGAGCTACGGCCAAGCAAATAAACGGAAGAAACGGTGCGGCGTGCAGACTTGGCTGGTGAACCAGCAGGAGCGCACAAACACGGTAGCAGTGGCGTCGTGTGCGCTTGTTTTCTAGCAGCTCGCCCGGGAGCGGTTCAAATACACGGGTGATGAGCTCCTCCATGGCGCATTGCTCGTCATTGAGCTGGTCGCAGTAAGGCAAGGGGGTACCGCCCTGACGCTTCAAGCCCATCGCGGGCGAAGTGTCTCTTCCGTCCGCTCGCACAATGGTGCCTTTTAGCTGCTGCCGCTGCAGCTGCCACTGCCGCTGAAGCTGGCGCTGCTCCCTAGAGAGCAGATGAACCGGTGGACAGTGGTTGAGAAGGTTGCCGTAGGCAACCGTCGAATGAGGCAGGCTCAGTAATCGACTCCACACTCGAGCACGCTTCGTGGGCATGCTAGGCACTCCAGCCTGAGTACCCGTTGCGGTGTAAGGTGGAGATGGCTCCGGTTGGCCGTCTGGATGGCCCCTGCGCTTCAGCCGCCGGCTGGCACCTGAAGCAATTCCAGTGCCACCACTGCTCCGCTGAGGCTGCGCGAAGCAGCACCGCCACACATCGTCAAGGTACTCCACTAGTAAGCTATCCAGCACCCGTACCTCAGGCACCGACGACATCGACCTCCTTCGCTGGGCGAAATTGGAGGCTGGTGGAACCGATGGAAAGGAATGAGGTCGCGATCGGTAGCACTGAAACGGTGCCCGTTGAGAGCTTGAGGATCATAAGGAAGAAAGAGGTGCGGGGGGGAGGCCTCCTGTGCTGACTCCGCCGCAGCCTTGACAGGAATGCTCACGGCAGTGCAACGTGCGCCCGCACGCGCAAACGCGCAGCAGGCAGGAAGCCAAGTTGTGGGAGGCTAGCAGGCAGGCTGGCCCCTCCAGCCTGTCGCGTTAGTGAGGTGCGCCTGGAGAGAGACGACGAGCACCTGGCGCACAGCACGTCCCCGTGCACGTACTGCAGTGATCTGCCTGACGCAGCCCATCGGCGGACCTCCGGGAGGTGTGCGCTGTTGCGCTGACGTAGAATACACGAAGAAGGATCGTGGCTAAAAAACACCGCGTGTCTCACTAGAGGGACAGTAAAGTCGCCCACCACCGCGGATCACACCAGTTCCCCCACCACCGTCTCGCGCAATCACCTCCAACTCCAGCCTCCTCCCACCCCCACAGAGACGCGAACCGCTCCAAGTCACTACTAGCCACGCACACCACTACCACCACCACCATCAATACAACGCGCAGTCCGTATTGCCAGCCTATGCAACTAAAAGCTCAGTGTCTGGAAGAACTCCATGGCGGCACGCCGAGCCCGCTCGTTGGTGTGCAGCTTGAGACCAGTGACATCCTTGTCAATGTCCATCACAAACGTGACGATGAAGTCGATAATCTTGTTTATATGCATCGTCTCGCTCTCCTCGTGTGTGATGAGGAAGGACATATCATACCCGGGGATCGGCTTTTTGCGCAAAACAAAAAAGAAATCCGCACGCTGCTCTAGGAATCCCACGTACTTCTTTGCAATGAGCTCAGCCAGGTGATCGGACTTCTGGAAAGACACCGAAACACGCACGCTGTTGACACTCGTCTCGATGAGGCAGCGCTCTTGTTCCGAACGAGCAATGAGGACCGGGTTGAGCAGTAACTCAGGTGAAAAGGTGTGGTAGTCGTCTTCCACTGCGACAAGAGCGTTTGCACCACCGTCACCACGTGCCGATCGGCGGCGGAGGAGATTGATGTTCTTGTCGCCCGGCTCCGGCAGCACAGGCAGGCCGGCGACTTCGACCTCCGGCTTGTTGTGTCGCTCAACGCCGCGGGAGGGGTAGTTGCCGATGCACAGAGCAGCGTGAAGCGTGCGCTTGATGCACTCGAAGTATGGCACACTAAGCGATGCCATCGCGAGGGCAAGGTGGTGGAGAGAGGGAAGCGGTGGCGGGGAAAGACACAGTAACGAAAGATCACGCTACCTCGTCTTGAGGAGCAAGCGCAAGAGTGAGAAAGAAAACGCCACACTTGCAGCGGCACACACGCTACGGCACACTTCGATTCAGCCGCCACCTATTCCGCGTGTGGAGAGACGCCTAGTGGAGGCCAGTGCCGCGGCGTACGGTGTAGAACGATGGGACGGAGTGTCTTACCACCGTCTCTGTGCGCAGCGACCGGGTGTTGAAGTGGGGCGCCAGAAAGAGAGCCGTGTGGCAGTCTAGGATCGTCGTCGCGGCGGCGCCTCCGCTCCCTACGAACCCAGCAACCAACCCACTCCCCCCACCCTCCACATTCCTTGACCACGTGCTCCCCTTAGTGGTGCTTGATCGCATCTACGACCCTGGGCAGAACAGTGCCTGATTGGGAAGGTGTGCGCGCGAGCGGGTGCGCGCAACGGTGAGCGTTGGGACCGAGCGAGCCAGCAGCACCACCCACCATGCGCCAAAGCCGGCGCTCTGAGACGTTGCCCACGACCTCAGCACTTCACCATCACCACGGTGGGGAAGGGGGGAAGGGGTTTGGGGTGGAGAAGGCTGTGCGTCATTATTTCTGAGTGTCAGCGAACGCGCAGAGACAACCAAGGCGCCACGTTGCGACCCTCAGTGAGTCGATCTGACAGCGGAGCGACTCGGTTCTCTCGCGGCCCTCGCATACTATCCCCGCCATCTCGTATGGCGCCAGCGAAGCGGCGGTATCCGCTGTGGAGGCTTCGATTCGAGCCCCTTCCATTCGACCATGGCCACCGTTGCCGGGCATCGCGGCCCGCAAGGGCGGGGGTGGGGGTCACACGCTTACGAACGTGCGGCTGTGTGTGAGAGCGAGAAGGTGCCGCCCTGTCGGTGCTCGGGGTGAGAAAAGCGGACGGAAAGCGGCGGGTAGGTGGATGAGGTGGATTTCGCACGGCGTCGTGAGCCCCGCTGCAAGCTCACAGCAACAGCAGCAGCAGCCAGCATAGCGATCGACTGACCCACCGTAGTACTGAAGCCCCCGACTGGCTTTACCTCCTCCTCCCTCTCGAGCACAGCACCTCACGCTCACACTCACGCAACACGCATCCAACAAGGAAACAGCACTTCAACAGCTTGCACACTCCAGCAATCACTCGCGCAGCACATGGTTTCACAACGAAAAATAGTGAATAATCGTCACTACTGCCGAGTGCACGGCAGCGTCACCAACCACATTCCTGCCCGTCAGGTATGCTCCAATACCTTCATGCATCTCCTCTCCCGCACAGCACATGCTAAACCCGCAGCCTCACGTCCCCACCCTCTGTCTTGTGAGAACCAGAAGGAACCAAATGCCAAGGCAAGGGAGGAGAGAGAGGTGGAAGTCAGGTGGCTGCTGGGAAAGACGGACACCTTTCCCAAGTCGTGAGAGTGAAAGCGTAAGGCGGTGAGAGGAGAAGGTGAGGACGACACCGCGTTGTTTTGCAGGTTGTTGCTCGTTTGTGCGTTGACCGAAAAAAAAGAAGATGGGGAGGGAGAGGGGCCGGGAAACGCGGAAGTGGTACGGAAGCAGAGGGTGGCAGTTTGACGAAAAGAGCTCTGTGGACCGAGGTAGACCTCCCCCTCCCTGGGGGGGGGGGGG
>PGOM01000118.1:16183-26411 GCA_002921335.1 Paratrypanosoma confusum | reverse complement strand
GGGGGGGGGGGGGGGGGTCACACGCTATCGAGCAGCTCCACGTCGTCTTCCAGCGACATCTGCTTCGCAACCTCATGATTTGGCTTGACATAGATGTTGTTGTCCCGGATGCTCACCTCGACCGTCTCCTTCTCCCGAATACGCCCATCAAGCAGCATCACCGCCAGCTTGTTCAGCAGGTCTTGCTGCATGAGACGTTTCAACGGCCTCGCCCCATACACCGGGCTGTAGCCCAGCTCCGCGAACCAGTCGTACACCTCGGCCGTGGTGTTGAGTGAAATCTCTTGGTCTGCCAGCATCTTCCGCACCTGCTCGAAGAGCAGCTCCGTGATCTGTCGCGTCTCACGGCGCCCAAGGCGGTTGAACATCACAATGTCATCAAGGCGGTTGATGAACTCGGGGGTCAGTCTCTGTTGCACCTGCCGCGTCACCTGCGGCAGCGCCTTGGACGACGGCTCACCCTCGGGAAGCGCGGCAATCACATCAGCGCCGATGTTTGAGGTGAGGATGATGATGGTATTCTTGAAGTCCACCTTCCTGCCGTGGCTGTCTGTGAGGTGGCCCTCATCAAGGACCTGGAGAAGAATGTTCGAGACTGACGGGTGGGCCTTTTCAAACTCGTCGAATAGGACGATCTGAAATGGGCGCCGCCGCACGGACTCGGTGAGCTCGCCGCCCTCCTCGTACCCGACGTACCCCGGGGGCGCTCCGATGAGGCGGTGGACGGAGTGCTTTTCCATGTACTCGCTCATGTCGATCCGGCAAATATAGGATTCGTCGTCGAAAAGAAACTTCGCCAGCTGCTTGCATACCTCCGTCTTACCCACTCCAGTCGGACCAAGGAAGAGGAATGAACCGAGGGGGCGCTTGTGGGCGTGAAGTCCCGCGCGGGAGATGCGGATCACGTTCGAGATGGCGTCGATTGCCTGATCCTGGCCAAGCACACGTTTCTTCAGCGCCACGTCCATGTTGATAAGCTTCTCCCGCTCGCCCCTCATGAGCTGGTGCACCGGGATGCCTGTGGCGCGGGAGATGACGGCGGCAACGTCAATGGCGGTGACGGAGTCGTGGGTCATGAGGTCCTTCGACTGCACAGACTTCTTGTCGTCCTCGATCTCCTTCAGCAATGCGGGGATGCGGCCGTACTGCAGCTCAGAGGCACGGCCAAAGTCTCCCTCTGACTTGGCCTGCTCGAAATGGTGGCGCACGACGTCCAGCTCTTCCGTGAGCCGCTTGATCCGGTCAAAGAGCGCCTTCTCCTCCTTCCAGCGCTTCTCCAGCGCATCGAACTCCTTCTCCCTCTCCTCGATCAGGCGGTAGATGTTGCGCAGCTTCTCCTTTCCCAGCTCATCTTTGTCTTTCTTGACGGCCTCCGCCTCAATCTTCAGTCGGACCAGCTCCCGCTCAACGGAGTCAAGCTGCTCTGGTTTTGACTCCTGCTGGAGACGCAGGCGGCTCGCCGCCTCGTCCACCAGGTCAATGGCCTTGTCGGGGAGGCGGCGGTCTGACAAGTAGCGGTGCGAGTTGACCGCGGCGTACACCAGTGCCTCGTCCTTGATGAGGCAGCCGTGGTGCGCCTCGTACTTCTCCTTGATACCCCGAAGCACCGAAATGGTCTCCTCCACGGTGGGCTCCGTCACAAGCACCGACTGGAAACGGCGCGCGAGTGCGGCATCCTTTTCGATGTGCTTGCGGTACTCATCCAAGGTGGTGGCGCCTACGCAGTGCAGTTCGCCCCGCGCCAGCGACGGCTTCAGCAAGTTCGCCGCATCCATTGAGCCGTCACCCGAGGATCCCGCCCCCACGAGTGTGTGGAGCTCGTCAATGAACAGAATCACCTTCCCTTGCGAAGCGATCGTATCCGTAATCACTCCCTTCAGGCGCTCCTCGAACTCGCCGCGAAACTTCGCGCCAGCCACCAGTGATCCCATGTCGAGGGAGTACACGGTTTTCTTCTTGATGCTCTCCGGAACCTCCCCCTTGACGATGCGCTGCGCAAGGCCCTCCACAATCGCAGTTTTCCCAACACCAGGCTCGCCGATTAGGACTGGGTTGTTCTTCGTCCGCCGCGAAAGCACCTGGATCGTGCGGCGGATAATCTCCTCACGACCAATGATCGGGTCGAGCCGGCCCATACGTGCCTCCTCCGTCAGGTCCCGCGCGTACTTTTTAAGGAACTCCCCTGGGGGCACTGCGCTCGGGTTGACCCAGGTGCGCCCCTGCTGCTGTTGCTGGCCGCCACCCCCGCCACCACCGCTGCCTCCACCCCACGGTGACACACTCGACGAGTTCATTCGGCGGGAGCAGTGTAATGGACCGTGCCCGCACCCACCTTCGAGCGCCGAAAGCTGGAGTCCCCGTAGCCTATGCGTGGCGGCCGCTGCATCCACCTGGCGGCAGTAGCTTCCGCTGGTAAGCAGGGTCGCACCTCGCTTGGCCGTCCGCGTCGTGGCGGCGTCTAATCCCCTCCACCCCGCGGCGCACGAGGCAATGCGGCGCATCATGGTTCGATTTAACTGGACGCTGAAGAAAGCCACCTAAATTGTGAGGGTCTTCACTGGTGCAGATGTCTGCAAGAGCTAAAACACGCTGACGCTAATCGTGTGGCGGCAAGCGCTGCATGGTATGCATGTATATTTATAAAGGTGTGTGAGCATTGGGGCAACCTAGAAGTTTTTGAGAGACAGACCATCACTACAGCAGCGGGAAGAAGCAGCACCCCGTTCCTGTGCCGTTCGGCCACAGATAGCGGCGCAGCAAGAGAACCACCCTCCTGGACTTGTCGCCTCATACTCAAGGTAACGCACAGGGCACCCAACGAAGGGCACAAGAGGAAAGGAGGGAGGGGAAGGGGTCCATTGTATGGCATGGATCTGTCGTAGCGTACGGCACCCAATGCGGCCCCCGAGCGTGGCCTCTGTACATGGCATAAAAGCCTGCATCACCGATCCATGATTACCACCAGCCTCCCTTCCTCACCAACCCCGACGCCGGCGAGTCCCCTCCGGCCTGAGACACTTGAGCCAGTCTCTGCGGGGAGTGCAAGGGGGTAGCAGCAACGCAGCTGAGTCCGCTCGCGATCGCTGAGGCGTACTCTGTGCGGGAAAGCGGATGACGCAGCCCCATAGGAAAGAGAGAGGAGGGAGAGAGAAAGACCTACGGCAAGCTCCTCACCGAAGACCGCGGCGAATCACGAGTGTCGCGGCCGTTGAGGGTGGACTCCATCACTGGTAGAGTTGCCGTCGAAGCACGTCCCGTCGGCGGGGTAGCGGCTGGCCACGTTGACCGAGGTGCCAGTGGCACCTCCAAGTCACTTTCTACCGCCTCGTCAACTACGTCGGAATTGGACACTACAGGGGGCGGTGGGGGTAGTGGTGGTGATGACGACTGGGGTTGTGGAGAGGCGGATGGCGAGGGAAGTCGTGGGGGGGCCACGAAGCCGATGTACTCCTCGTCCTCAGAGCTCCCCGGCTCCCGGCTCTCACAGTCCAGAGACTTAAGCCGTGACGCTGCCGCACGCGCTGCGGTCAGTTCGCGCTCCTGAACGTTTCTGCGGCGTGCATACTCCTCGTGCACCTCTCGAAGCTCCTCATTGAGCTCCTCCATGCGACTCTTGTATACATCAACTTTCTCGTGAAACTGCTTCAGGCTAGATTTCATAGCCTTGAGGTGAGTCATGCGCTTCGGCTGAGTTTCTTGGTACGCTTGCAGCTGCTCTGCTACTTCTGGGCCGGGCAACCGTGCTGCGATCGCCTTCAGTGATACATACGTCGACTCATGCTCTGCGATCTGTCTCGTGACTCTCTCTAGTCGCGAGGTGGAGTCAACGAGTTGCCGCTGGAGGCTCCGAATCTGTTTGGCAATAGCGTCCACATGTGGTAGGCACCATGCCCGCTGCCGGTTGGCATGGATGTGTACCCCCTGCCCACTTTCCGCCTCGCTTTGCAGTGCTCTCACTCGAGTCCGCTCCCTCCACAGCTCTTTCTCCGTCACGTTCAGCATCGTCCGCAGCTCTGGCAGTTGCTTCTGGATATCCTGCAGCTGCTCTAGCTCCGCAGTCATCGAAGATATGTTTGCTTCGAGCTGCCGAATGCGCTGCGTCGCAGCATCGTTCTCCGACACGCTTTTACGCAGCAGGCCCTTCTGCGCGCGCAGCGTGTCGTACAACTGCGCCAGCTCAGCGTCCTTCCGCACCACCTGATCCCCCAGTGCATTACGCTCCGTCACCGTCGCCCGCGCGTCGCGCTGCTGGCGCGTCATCTCCTCCTCCGCAACGGCAAGTGTTGCCCCGAGGCGATGTGCCTCGTTCTCCAGTGCCTGGGTGTTCCGCTCCCGCTGCTCCACCTTTCGGCGAGTCGAGTCCATCACGATGAGCGTCTCCTTTCGCTGACGGTCGAGCTTGGCACCGATAGCGTCTTCCACCGCCAGATCCCGCTCCAGCCGCTCGATATCGGACTTGACCTGTTTCACCTGCTGTAGAAGCTGCTTAAAATGCTGGTTTGCCACCACCGTGTCTTCGCGAAGACGGATGAAGTGCTTCGCATACACGTGGCGTTCGCGGAGCACCATTTCCAGAAGGTCTCGCTGCTGTTTGAGGCGGCCCTCGATCTCTCGCTGGCGCGCCATACTGCTCTCAATCTCACGCTGACGATCACGGACTGTTTCCATCACCATCGACGCCGCGGTTGCCGCCTTCCGGGACTCCTCCTCATACTGCAGTGCCTCCTTGGTAACCTGGTGAATGCGGACCATCTGCGCCTGAGCCTGGCTGCTGTACGCGCTCCGCTCGTGCTGCAGGTGCTTCTTTTGGCTCGCCTTTTCGCATGCCCAGTTCTCCTTTGCCTGCGTTTGCGTCTCGGCGCGTGTCAGGTTCGCCTTCAGCAGGTTCAGCTCCTTCCGTGCAGCCTTCACCAGTGCATAGTCACTCTCCAACCGCACCTGGAGCCGCTGGTGTTCATCTTTTTTCAGCTGCAGCTCGTGAAGAAGCGCCTCTTTTTCCTGCACCGCCTCGTCGCGCTGCTCGGCCGCGAGCATGTTCCGTCGACGCAGCGCCTCCACCACTTTCACCTCCTTAGCGCGACGCTTCGCGACAGCAGCTGTCTCCGCCTCAGTGCGCGCGAGCTGCTCGACTACGTCGTTGACCTGCTTTTGCAGTGCATCGTTCTCCTCATTGTTTGCCTGCACGCTCGCATCCAGCTGGTGGGTCTTCCTCGCGAGTTGTTGCAGTTCAAGCGTCGCGCGCTCCACCTGGCCCTCGGCGTCACGCTGCTCGGCCGCCTTTTCCACCGTAGCGGCCACCTGTCGCTCGATAGCCTCCGCACGACCAGCAGTCACATTGGACTGGCGTACCAAGGCCTCGCGCAAATCGCAGAGCTCCGCCTCTGCCTGGGTTTTTTGGATGCGCTGCGCCTCGATTTCGCTCTGTTTCTGCAGAATGGCAGCACGCAGTCCACGGAGCAGCTCCTCATCCTCCACGCTGTCCTCGACGCCCTTCGCGATCCGGCGCTCGATCTGCTCCGTCTCCCGCCTCAGACTGGTGACCTGGTACTCCTGGATCTCCTGCTCCTTCTGGAGAACCTCCACGGTACGCTTCAGCTCATGCATCATCGACTCATGTGACTCAATTTTCGTTGGACCAGCATCCAGTCGCCGCTGCAGCTCGACGACATCCTCGCGCAGCATCACGACACTCTCGCGCAAGCTGCGTTCCCGATCAGCACACGCTGCCGCACGCTCCTTTGAGCGCTGTATTTCGCTTTCGAGGCGGCGAATGGTGTCCTTGTCTTCGAGTGAGAGCTCTTGCGCGGCATGAACCTTTGCGGTGCACGTCACCTGCTCCCCTCTCAGGTCCGCGCATTTATTCAGGAGGCGCCGCTCGCCCTCATTGCACCGTAGAAAGGAGTTGTGAAGGACGCGGTACTCTTGGCGGAACGCGTCCAGAACAGGCTCCGCCTCCAGCTCTAGCATCAGCTCCTGATACTGCTGCTCGTAGATGTCGAACTTTTGGTTCTCCTGCTGAATCGCAGCGAACAGCGCCATGTCGTTGGCCAAGCGGGCATCCTGTGATAGGCTCAGCGACGAGGAGTCGTTCAGTGGTGGGCTAGCCGCCACATTCACATTCGTCATCGACCCAGCTAACAGCTGCAACGCGAGCCCACCAGTCTCCACCTGGGGCTGCTCCATCCCGCCCCCCTCTCCTCTCCCTCCTCTTCGGCAGTGCCACCACGCGAGATCCCCGGGGAGCTCCAGGTGAGGAAAGCACCAGGCACCACCACCACCCCTTCGCGACGGTCTAAATGGCACACGGTTACTACCTTCTGCGCATCGATATGAATGGGGCGTGGTTCTCTCCGTCGCCGTCAACCCCGTGCAGCGAGCCCGGGCAAGCGCGGTGAGGTACGAGGATGGAGGTGCGCAACCGTCAGCGACAGCAGCAGCAGTAGCGGCGCACATCAGATAACAGCCGGAGCAGACACCATCAACAGCAGGAGTCGCTACCGCCTGTCAGCCCCGCGGGCATGACGTGTCTCGTGGCATGAAGCATCAGCCCTATGGTACATCGAGTTAAATCGTCCCCATTTTTCCCCTCTCTCTTCCTCTCTCATTCTCCCCCTCCCTTTCGTTTCACACGCGCATGCACCATCGTTAGAGGTGGGTAACAGCAGCTAGAGAGCAGAGGGGGCACATACGAAAAAAGAGGAGCGGAGGGTCCTCCCAACGGTAGGCCCCCAACACGTGGCAAGATGGCGCGGTTGGACGGGTGCAGAAACGCCTCATAGCCTCGCCGCACCCTAGAACTACATCTACACTGCCTTAAACGTCTCGGGCCGAGAAGAATCCGCAGTGGCAATGCTATGATAATACAGCCAGTTTTGTACATCCCGGAGGGACGGTATCAACTCTTCCGGGACATCCTTGGCGGTACGCTCCAAGAACATCCACAGCAGTGAGTGCTGCCCTACACTACCCTCATCCTCAAAATGGTGAGAAAGTCCACTCCGAGCATTCTGTGGAGGGCGTGTTTCAAATGGTGCCGTCGGACTGAATGACGTCAGCACTACCTCACGGGGCAGCACATCCTGGCTGTGGATTACGGTGGATATGTCGCCACCGCGGCTCTGCAAGTCGCCCCCATCAGCAGACGATGCGCTCATGAGGCATTGAATGTCTGCCTTCCGCTTTGCAACGAGGTCAGCCAGCTGGTGCATGACGCGCTGCTCCTCCTGCTGCAATAGCACCGCAACTTCCTCCAGCACCTCTAGTGACTTCGCACCTTGCGGCAACTGCCTATCAATGTCGTAGTGCTGCGCACAGAGGGCCTTGAGATCCTTTTCCGCGGTTTCGTTGAACAGCCGAAGTGCCACATTGCTCACAGCAACGTGCTCATGTAGACGCTCACACCACGCTCGCGTGCGGCGTGCGTGAAAGTTCGCCCGGATCGCCCATGCCTTCAGCTGGCGCGTCGCTACTGCAGAGGTCCACCACGGCGCGGTATCCTTTGCCGAATCCGCCGTATCAATGCGTCTCATGCACTCCGCGACGATAGGCAGCGAATGCTCCACCGCCTCCACTTCGAGCCGCAGTGGGTCACCAAAGAATAGGTGGGGAATATAAGGCTCCGCCGCATAGTCATCCTCCGACTGGGCATCAAAGGCAGAGTTGCTTTCATCCGCCGCGGCCACGCGCCTCCGCTGCACATCCCTGGACTCAGCCGTTGACTTGGGCGCTTTGATAGGAGTCAGTACGCGAGCACCAGCTGCCTGGCGCGGGTCGAGGGATGTCTCGATCGCGTGGGTTAGCATGGTTTCTTCAATGCTATCGCCACCCAGGGCCGTCGCGGCGTGCAAAGTGGACGCAAACGGTGCGTCTGAATGACTCCCTTGACGTGGCAGTGTCACAGCGGTGCCTCCTGTTTCAGTCCGCCGCACCGCCGCACCGCCCCTCGCCGCACACTGCCGAGCACTCCGCCGGCCCACACGAGGGTTCCCGGCATCACCAATGGTCAGCGGTACCTCAGGCCTGCCGGTAACTGTCTCCTGCGCAAATCGCTGCGCATTTCGCAACCGGAGTATCCAATCGTCATCGCGAGACGACCCATAGAGAAGGGCCTGCGCCATTCGGTTGCGAATCGGAATAGCCCGTGCTACCACATCGCGTTTGGATGCCTGGAGCGCTGAGGCAGCCTTCGTGTAGCGCAATGTCATGCATGCCGAGCCTTCCTCCGGTAAAGCCAGTTCTCTGTCACGTGCAGTGCCGCACAGAGTATCTGGCGCCAGGCTCGCCTCCCCAGGGTGCCCTGCAGCACCAGCGGTGGCCAGCGTACTCGTCACTGCACTAGCCGGTGGCTTATCAATCAAGTCCAACCCATGGCGGGTCCCTAAGGTGCCACTGGGACCATTCAACATGTTGGCCGCCACATCACTCTGCATCGTATCCAGCGTGTTGTTGATCGATGCGCAAATGAAAGACACGTTTCGCACGACCTGGCTACGCGCGTGGCTAGGCGCATCGTCCGAGGAGCCTGGTAATCCCCCGAGCAGTGGTAAAGTCGTCACAGGGGCCGCCGAAGGGCTCCTGTGGTGCCCGCCCGCATCCGCTGGGGCGACTGCCTCACGCGAGGCACCCACCTTAGAGTCTGCGGACGCCTGTGAGGCAGGAAACCCATGTAGCGGATTCGGATGCTGAAAACGTGCCACAGCGTGACCCATGGTCGAGCGATCACTCACTCTACTCCGCGATGTGAACACTGTCCGATCTACGGATGCAGGGTTGCATCGTCCACCTACACTTCGGCCTCCGGCCCGCCCACCCCCCTGCTCCACTTCACCCTGAGCCGCTGCAGGTGCAGCCCCTCCCTCACCACCGGAGCGCTCGCGTTCCTCGCGCCGCAGCACGCTTGAGATCATCGCCGCTGTCTCCTGGCGCAGGAAATCATTCAGCAGCACGTGCCTCACAGATGCATCGCGATCAGCCCGCCCCTTTGCGCGGCCCAGCGATGTTTTTGCGGCTCCATCACCACTTAAATCGCTGCAACCTACACGTCGATCTCGTTCCGAATGCTTCGCGAAGTACTTATGCTGATGCCGCTGAAGAGAGAGGGCAGCACTCACTCGCGCCTGTGCGTTCGTCTCAGCAGCACCACGGGCTACACGCACTGGCTGCACCGTCCTCGAGCCACTAGCTGCCCCCTCTGTCAAGTCGACCTCTTGGCCGTCGCTACCACGACCGTCTGCGCCTTCACCTCGTCCAGCAGCGCCGTGGTTGTACGCTGCACTGAAAAGACTTGCTGATACCCGGCGGGTGCTCCTCCACCCAGCCACAGGTCGCAGCGCCTCCGCTTCACTAGGCTTTTCCAGGGAGAGCACCTGCTGTGCCTCCGCCACGAGCGCAGTCCAATCTCGCACCGTACCTTCCTGCCACAGCCCAGCTGTCGGTGGCAGATCCACCTCCGGCAATTGTGACAGCGGCATCAGCCACACGACTTTGCATTCACACAATGGCCACACAGCCACCCCTCAACCTACAAACGCAACACCACACACAAGAGCATCCCCCCCCCCTTCCTTTCTATCGTACCTTCTCCCCACTCAATACCGCCACCACACATAACCCCTCTGCGTGGCTACCCCAGCGTTACGGCACACGCGTCATCAATGGCAGGAGCAATGCACATAAAGTAGAGCTACAGGTGCGGCATCCAATTGAGGGAGCAGCAATGCAATCCGCCATCACAGCCCATTGCGGCTGGGTGTAGCCAATCCACTCACCCCAACAACTGGTAATGTGTACATTCACAACCATCCGGCGGACAATACTGCAACGAACCCTAAAGCCACAGCGCGAAGAAGTGGAAGCGTAGGAGCCCAGCTATAGAGGTAGCGGCAGCACCCACAAGTGGGCTGTGAACTCCATTAAGGGGGAATGTGGAAAATAGGGGATGAGAGACGCATAAAAAACAGGAGGAAGAAAGTGTACAGAGGAACAGGAGAAGAGCAGCGCAGAGATGGAAGTGAGGCACTGTTTCAGCGGGCCCACCACCACCACTGGAGGGCGACGGTTCCGCTACACGCCTCCCATCTGCCCCCCCACCTCTACCTGTACCGTCCCTCACCCTCCCACTCCCTGACGTATGACGTTACTCGACGGGCACGCGGTGAAGGATCTGAGCGACACAGCAACGGATGCATATCGTACATGGCCAGGGCGCGCATTACCCCTATACACTCAA
>PGOM01000117.1:44955-69269 GCA_002921335.1 Paratrypanosoma confusum | reverse complement strand
AGTTGGGAGGCGCCCCCCCCCCCTCCCCCCCAACGTACCTCTTACTTTTCTTTGTTGCATCCACCCGGGTACGCGGAGACTGGGTCATATTCTGCACTCCGGTTGCATGGACGGGTGCACCGGCCGGGGCTGGGAGAAGGGCGGTGGCGTATGTGTGACGTCGCAGGCACCGACTCGCGTCTCGGGCGACGGAGCTCCCAATACTTGGGTGGCATGGGTACGTCTGCCACGCACACCGACACGCTGAACTGCCTTTGGGAGTGTGCACGCCCACAGCAGCCAACACTCGTCGCAGGTGGTCACGGCAGCTCCCTCCAAGCTGCGCGTCAGTGTTGCAGTACCGCTTCGTGCATGTGCGAGTGGACCGGTGGCGGCGGCGGACGAGGTGCAACCGTTCCCTGCTACACTCACGGGGCACTGCGGAACCTCATTGACCCGACACTCACTCACACACACACACACACTTACCCACACTGCGCGACTACCATGGCAAGCGCACGCAAATGCGCACATGCACACACCATTTCAACCTCCATCACAATGCATAGCTATTCACAAGCGCTGACTCTTGCGTACGCTCCAGTGGACTGAAGGTTCGACGCTAACAAGACGTGCGCGGACACGTTGGCTTCAGCTCAGGCTCCTACTTCTCACTCTACCACTTTCCCATTCTACCACTTTTCCCTCTCGTCCTATCTATCTGCCGTGTCACGGCCAGCGCCACTCTCACATGCCGCGCGACCCCGACTCTAGGCGTGGCACTACCTCGAGAGGTCGTTTCTGGGTCCAATCGTACTTAGTGCGGTGTGTTTGAATCTGGCGACCCTGGGAAATTTCAACGTAGGTGCCCATCGCTTCGCTTACGCTGGTAGTCAGAAAAGCTACTTTCCTATCCCACCCCCTCAACTCCCCTTTCCCCTCGCGACGCCCCTTACTCGCTTTCTACCCTTTCTCTTTCTTCCTTTGGCATTGCTACGGCTTTGCTGCCTCCCGTCGGAAGTGTGAGAGGCGTCTTCGCCCTGGAAACCACCATGCAAGTGGATTTTCTGAACCTGCTTTTAATCATTGTGCAGGTGCTGCTAGGATTCTGGTTCGTGAGCTTCTTCGTCGAGCTGTACGACATCATCGCTGCACATCGCGCCCTGAAGCACCAGACGCTTATCAAGGTGTCTCACCAAACCCTGTTCAGTGCGCCGCTGCCAGAGCTCATTGAGCAGCAGATTGATACACTCAGAGATCGACGCCTTACAACCAATAGGCGTGCGCATCTGGTAGTTCAGGGTCTTATCTTGCCCTTTGAGGTCGCCCAGCCGTCTCATGTTGTGCTTTGCCAGCGCCAGGGCTTTGCTTCGTCTGCGACGGCATCCGCTGAGAGGGGTGGTGAGGAGAGCAATGAGCTACCAGTGCCAACAGCGTTAGACGGCACCTCTGGGACAGCTTTGCACGAGGGGAACTTAGCCCGGGAGTCGTCGGTAACCGGCATCGCAGTTTCGGATGCGTCGACGCTCTTGGAAACGCAGGCTGTCGCGGCTGAGCACGAAAACTCCTGCAGTGAGGTGGCCGTCACAGATGTGACTCATGTTGAGGTCTGCGTGTCTATTCCTCACGACGATTGCGAGGCCCGTGGTGCCCCGCAGCCTGCCACCGTCCCCAAGAAGGCGCTAGCTGCCCGGAGCAGGGTTGGAGGCATTGAGGGGGACAACGGGCCATGCTCGAAGGTGACCGTGCACTGGAAGCTGAGGGCCACTGCGATCAGCGGGCTGATGAACTCTGCTGGAGGCGACTGCTCCTCCGCATTGGCAATGGAGCCAGGGCGAAACTCGAGCGTAGCCAGTAGCCGCGGAGACCTGCGCACCCGATCAACCAACAGGACCACTGGGGCCAGTAGTACTCGCACAGAAGTGTTCCACGAACCCGAGTCGCCGACCGTCAACTCGCACTTTTCAGGGTTTTCATCTCATCCAGTGCTGGCCCCACAACTGCCAAAGGGCCCACGTTCACCAACCCGCAGCGAAAGGCGTCGAATGCGACGGTGGATGCGACGGCAGAAGGAGCAGCTGAAGAAGCGCCATCGACGTGAGAAGGCGCGACAACGGCGTCTGCGGTTGCTCCGCCGGATCCAAGGGCGCAACGCCATAGCCGCTGAAGTCGACGCCTACGTTAGTGGTAGTCTTCGTGTCGCATGCTGCGTTTACGTAGACGTTCCCCGCGTGGCACTTCCAGACCTCGCACTTCGGTGCTTCATCGCGCAGAGCGAAGAGCAGCAGGAAAGTACAGTGAATGCGAGCGCCACGGGGCAGGGGGGTGGGGCAGGAACTGGCAAAGCCAGCCAATGGAGCAGTCCTTCTGCCTGCGCCACCTCCACTATGGGAAACGACAGCCCTCTCCAAGTCGTGTCAAGCGTCTCTGATTCAGAATTCCACGCGGCTCGAGTAGACGTAGGCCATCTGCCGGGTCCTCTACCCACCGCGAGCAGTCGGGGCGCGATTACTTCGTTGTGGGCGTCGCTCATGGCATTGCGCTGGTCGTGGACTCGCGCGCGAGCCCCATCCGACTCTTCGGCAGCCAACCTTTCTGTGGCAGAAGGGAGTGCAGGCAGCAGTATACACAGTGCGGTGACTAGCTTCGCGCTGGGAAGCCCACTCGTAGAAGGCGGCGGATTACCCAGGGGAGATGAAATAGGTTCGACCCACCGGGGCAGCAGTGGCGTGCCCGCTTATTCCGTCGGAGCCGAAACGCGGGGGATGGACCGTGAGCTGCTGGTTCCGCGCAGCAAAATGCTACCCAGTGCGGCACAGCAGTCTGGAGAGGCGATGAGGCTGGCAGTACCCCGTACTCGAGGTGGTCGACTGACGGAGACACTCAGCGGACCGCTGCCCCATGACTGCACCCACCGGCGAGAATCGTGGGATTCAAATGGAGGTTCCTCCTTCGTGACGGGAGCCGAAGTGACTTCACTCGACGAACGGAAAGCTCCGACTGCAGGAGGCGGCTTCGGTGGCACCACCGTGAAGATCAACGGAGACTGGGAGTGCGCTGACCAAGCACCCGCCAGGACGGCTCTGGAAGCAGCGCGTGAGGAAAGTGACATGTGGAATGACTCGATTCTCGAGGCTAGCGACCACTCGCTTCCTAGGCGCGGAAATTCATCGGAGTTTCTCACCGCACTTTCACTTCTCTCCTCACAACCGTGCAGTGGAGAGAGCAGTAGCGACGGGAGCTCATCGGATTCTGCGAGCTGCTGCATGGGTGTAGAGACGGCGAAGCCGTCAGGAGGCCCAGTGGTTACGTGGCTGGTCCCTGCCTGCCAGCACACACCTGGCGTGACGCGTGATCCACTGCTTCTGAGAGTCTTGCCTGTGACTGTGCTGGAGATTTTCAAGAGAGCCGAGAACATCCCCGTTTCGGTAACTGTTTCACCTGCCACAGTACGGCACTTGATCCAGGCACGACGAGGGAGCCTAATGAAGGCGGAACTCGGGCCTTCTCACGTGAGGCTTCCCTTTGAAGCCGGCGGCAATGCCCAGCTTGTGTCCTCGTTCAAGGGGATGGGCAATGCAGCCACCAATGAATCCGTTTTTCCGCGAGAAAAAGAATCAGGTGAGGGCTGGGGGCAGCCACTCCGCGGCACCCAGACCTTCCAACCCCCTTCCCTCGATGGCCTCCGAGGAGGGCAGCTAGACTCGATCCGACAGGAAAGTTTCTGCGAGACCGAGGTCGGGTTTTCAGCGACCCTCAATGACCCACTAGAGTCAACGCTGACGAGCAGCCTTGTGAGGGCTGATCCGCCCTCGATGGGCATCATGGACACCCGCGATGTGCATCGCCTCATGGAGCTAACGCAAACGCAGCGGCAACATCACTGGCGCAAGACGAACGAGGCATCGCTAAGTGTACCGATGCCGTCAGCGAGAGGGAGAACGTGGCCGGGTAGCAGCAGCAGCAACAGTAGCCGAAGCAGCAGTGGTGGGAGCGGCAGGGGCAGCTCTGTGTGTGGCCAAGCCCCTGACGATGCAAGTGAAGAGGATAACATTCCGCTGGTCTTTACCGTCGTCGTCTTCTCGGACTTCCACGCCTCCGTGTTCGGCACAAGCGATGACGCACCCCTGGACACATGCTCAAATTTTCGCTGTACCCGTGATGCGCCGGGGCAGCAGTCTGCTCCAACGCTTTCTGTGCCACCCGTAGATCCATTTGGTCGAGTTGGTGGGGTAGGTGGGGGAGGCGCCTCCCCAGATCCAGCCACTGAATACATTGACGCCTATTCTCCGTCGCGGAGGATCTCGCACGGATTCGAGGCTGCCAACCGCTCTAGTAGGGTCGCACCGACTCCTCCTCCACTGTCACCGATGTTGCTGTGTGGGCAGGAGGACTCAGCACCCCTCTCCCGTCAGCAGTCTTACGCTGCAGAGCCTTCCGGGGCAGCGGGGGGTCCCACTGCGGAGGGAGCAGGTGAAGCCGGGGGCGATGGCACTTCGCTGATGAAGGCCATCCATCCCGTGGAGTCTGGCAGCCTTTTCTACGATCCGTCAGACGAGCTCAATGCATGTATCAGCTTTGTACTGGCACGGCGCAAGGCACTTCGTCAGTCCCTCAAAGGCGGTGGCAGGGGTGCTCTGCGGGGTGCGACATCGCAGCTGTCTCTTGGGTTGCCGAAGCGCCTCAATATGTTCCCCCACCTTTGGGGGCTTAAGTTTTTGGGTAGTGAGGGCCCCGCGTTGGGGTCGGATACCAGCTCGGGCGGCACGACATCGCCGTCTTTCACGGCCTCGCTTATTGAGTCAACGTCGAGCTTCTCGTTTACATCGTGTGACTCTGCTGCCGACTCACCGCTGGCGTCAGAGCCACGTCGGCAGTCTTGGCGGGATCGTGTTGATCAAGTGCGACGTGGCCAAACTGGAGGCGAGGGCACAGCTGGAAACTCCCCCACACGGGGTCAGAAGCGCATGTTGTACAACGCCTTTACTGGGCGACCCATGCGACTGCGCTCCTCGCAGTCAACAGGCACAGAGCATCGCCATCTCGTGGGAACCGCCGATTGGCAGGGCTCCAACTACGACAGATGTGCGGTGAAGGATCATCTGTCAACTGCGGCTGGTAACACTTCCACTTCGTCACTTTTGCTTCGCGTACATGGGCGGCCAAAACCACCACCTCCATCGCCGTGCTCTACCCCCATCTCCAACGCAATTTCCACCTTCGGCGGCAAGGGTGGCCGTGACGTTGCGGGTTTACAAGAGAGGCAGGCCCCGGGTATCCTCCAACACCCCACTAACCCCACCCCCCCCTCACGGTGGACGGGCGATAAGTGTGCGGACCCGTTTGCTGGAGCGGGGCCCCTGTGTGCCCCCCTGAGCAACACGAGAGACGGTGTAGGTGCCGCAACCACACCCGCCGCGCCGTTGCGAGCATTGCTGTCGTCGAAAGAGGCGAGGGTGGTGGCGGCCCGCCTCCCAATCGTCCTCCTCTACGCGGCCCAGCACCTCATCTCCCACGATAGTATTGCCCATTGTGTGGGGTCGCAGCGGATGCAAGCGCTTCTTCCAAATGCGCGCACTGCGTACCACTGCAACAAAGTGAACAGCTTCTATTTTCGCGATCGATTGGCTCAGCAAGGTAGCCATGCAGATTCTCAGGTGCCCGTGAGAGGTGAGCCTTCGCACGGCGCAGGAGTATCGTGCCCTGGATCGTCTGCTCCAAAGGAAGCTGTTCAGAGCTCCCCGATGAGCGGTACTGAGGTGGATGTCAGCTGCCCCCTAAAGGATGACAGGAGGGCGGTGATCGCGCCATTAAAGCTGCAGTACATGACAATTAGTGGACAGCTTTTTCGTATTCAGGAGGTTTTGGATGCCACTGTCGCTGCGACGCTGGCACAATCGACGACAGATCGCACGGCCCGGCGACACTGGAGTCGGGAAAGCGAGAGCGACGTCGGAGATGCGATGCGGCTCCACGAACGGCGCTCCTCCTCGAAGAATAGCGCAACTGAATTCAGTGATGTGCTAAGTTACAGCGCGAGGCACCACAAGAAGGGGCGTGGCTCTAGTCAATCACGAAAGCGCAGCAGGGGGAGCCACAGCGGAAGGCCACACACCATGGCGGAGTACACGCCTAGCGATGAAAACGAAAGCAGCACTAGCAATCGCACCCGAGGTCCACTCAGCGCGAGTCGAGATAGTAAGGGCGTAAAAAAAGTCTCCTTCAGTGATGTTACTTTTGTTCAGCGCCATTCAGCCTCAGATCCAGCCGCCGAGGACCCACTGTACCAGCGCTCACGGTACTCGGGGCTCAGCATGAAGCTCGGAACGCACAAGAGCGCTGCGGAAACACCCGCAACAGACGGAGACTGTCTCTCAAAGCGGATCACCGCCGGTGCAGAGTTCCCGGTAGATGCTTCTGATGCCGGAAACGATGGTGAGAGGTGCGATGCGCTCTCCTCGTCACGGCGCCAGCGCCGTGTGGGCCACCGTAAGAGAGTGATGCAGGAGTTGTGCAGAGCCGATAGGCAGCTTCTCGCATCGCTGGTGCACAGCACTGGTGGAACTGCGTCACACGTACACCCGCACAGCTTCCACGCCGCGCATCCCCATGCGGAGGGGAGAGCACACGGCCATTTTTCGTCAACAGGCTCTCTGAGGCGAGAGATTCCACAGATGTGCGACAGTGGCTCTGCTAGTGCACCACCGCCATATCTGGGGAGCAGCTACGACGAAGCAGCCACCCGAGAGGCCGCGGCCTGTCGGCGTCAGAGCGATGAAGGAGGGATTGCAGAGCCGCAGCGCAAGTACCAACGGAAGCGATCCCCACATCAGTGTCAAAAACGCATTGAATGCGACACTAGTCATCGGCTTGACTTGTATTGTCCCTCATTGCCCGGTGGCCCAGGGCAATTCCCTTTGCAACCACTTCGTACAGGCAGAGGAGCCATGATTGACGGCGATGAAGATTCGGTGCCAGTAGACTCTCTGCGAAAGGGTGCAACTTACCGCACAGACGAAGCACCAGTGGGCGCTCGAGGTCTGTGCCTCATCTGCTGCCGAAACGAGGCGCGCGTTATTTTCCTCCCCTGTGGCCACTACGCTACGTGTAAGCCGTGCACCCGGAAGCTGAGGGCTTGCCCAGTCTGCCGCGACGTCATCGTGTACTCCGTGATTCTCTTCGGCGAGTACTAGTGGAACTTGTGGGTGCGGGAACAGAACTTCTTCGGACGGGGATGAAAGCGTTGCGGGGGAGTGGAAGCGGTGGGTAGGCTGAGGAAGGATGCCCCAACAGCTGCGGCTGTACCTCGTGCTCATGTTTCTGTGTTCTTGTACATGAAGCCGGCTCTCTCGGTGACTGTATGTGGCTTGCTCTGCGGCCCTCCTCCCTTCCGCCCCCCCCCCTCTTCCCCTTTCCCAAATGCTGGGGTAGGGGCAACGCGAGCTGGGGGATGGGAGTAACGAGGAAAGTTGGAAAAGCTGAACTGAAGAGGACAGTGCAGGACTGCCACTCGCTAACGTTGCCAACTGATCTTGTGTTTTGGTTCCACGGTGCTCTTCGCCCCGGGCGCCAGCTCTGAGCGCCGTATCTCTCGCTGACTGTGCTATCAGCCAAATCATCAGCAACAGTAGCCTCGCGTCGCTTTGCCGCACAGCTGTAGGTGAGCGGGCCCTTTAGACGTTCAGCGAAAAAAGAATTAGAAGCGGGATCAATTCAAGGTGGACCAGGGGGAGAGACCTGACAAAAGAGGTCACTTGGAGAGACTATCGCAGAAAGACGGCGTGCCGTCAGCGTGCGAAGAAAGGAGTGAGCGGGTGGCGCAGAAAGGTGCTGGGAAGCGCTACGGCCTATGGAGTTCGTGTTCTCGACTCTGGCTGCGGCCATCTCACCGTTTTTTGAGAATGCGACCCCATCTGCGGTACTGGAGGTGCTCCGGCAGAGTGACGAGGCGGCCGCATTCTGCACTGCCACGCCGCCTGGCTCAACCGAAATCAGTGTCTCGGGCGCCGCGCCTGGGGACTTTCCATCGTGTCAGGCGGTCGCAGCACCATCGACGGGTATGAGCTGCACGACCTCACCCTACCTCGCGATATGCGAGGTCGAGTTTATCCTTCGATTCCATCACTCGCGCGGGGAACGGCGCGAGTCCACGCCGGTGGCAGCCGCGGAGCCACAGAGCGGCCTGATTCAAAGCAATGACGGTACAGCCAGTCATGAACGCTACCTGTCTCTCGAGGAGCAGCGGAATGTGTCTCCCATGTCGCCCACGGAGCGCGCCGTGACTTCTTCGCCTGCACGATTGTCAGCAAAGAGCGGCACTGGGTGCACTGGGCCAGGCCTTGGCGTGGTCGTCACCGGCAGCATCTCAACGTTGCTCGGTGGCGCCCACACCTCGTCCAACCCACGGCAGTACGAAGCTGGGAAAGATTCGGAATACTACTACAAACCCCGAACGTGCGTCATCCTCACGAGAAAGAAGCGAGCGCTGACCGCGGACGATGTGGGTGCCCCTGCGGCGTCTGAGAGTAGCGTGGCCACCGAAGCGGGAGGTGGTGGCGCCGAGGCCAAAGGTAGTCCTCTCGCACGGCTCCGGAGCTCCCGGCCGAAGTTGGCGCTGAGGGATTTCACACTCTACACGCTGGACTTCTCAGCCCCGCTGGAGCAGCTGCAGCGAGTGCTCACAGGCATTTTCGAGCCTCTGTGCCACGCGCAGCAGGACACCACTCTCCGCTCGCAGATTCGCGACCTTGCCAGCTGCATTCGCTCACACTCCTCCGGCCTCCTGATGGACTTCGACGCGCTGCGCTTTGTTCACCCCGAGGTACTCGATCTTTGCCGGGCGCACCCCGAAGCAGATGTGCGCATGCTCATCGAGCTGCTGGGCCCGCGCGCGGCAGACGCAGGCTTCATACGCCAAGTCCTAGCTGCGCGCAACCGTGGCATAAGTGCGATGCAGGTTGACATGCTTGTAAAGGAGGTGACGTCGACTCGTGACGAGGTCAACTACTGGCAAAGTGGGCAGCGTTGGATCGAGCGAATCCAGGCCCAGGTGCAGGGGCGCGAGTGGAAGGTAACGAACCGGGTGCTACAGCACAGGGCCGACCTTCAGTACGAGACAGAGCTACTGGGAAAAATGGCCCAAATCAAGGACTACCTCCGCTATCTTCAGCATATTCCTTTTGGGGACATTGGAGCTGTGTCGCAGGGCGACTTTCAGCAGCTGGCGCGGACCGTGTTCAGCGAGGCAAGCCGCGAGTCGAAGTACCCGGCTAAGCGAAAAATTCAGCTGGGGGATGTACTTGTAAAGGAGCTCTGTAGCCGCCTGCTGGAGCTAGCGAGTCAGCAAAGCCTGTTTTCGACGGCCCACGCCCCGATCGAGTCGCTACGCTTTTTGCAGTCATTGATCGACTCCATGGAGGTCGTGCAACAGCTCTACGGTCAACTCCTCGAGAGTGCCGGAATTCCGCGGCCAAGCAATACCTTGATGCAGCCAACCAACTCCACGGGTGCCCCTTGGGTGAGCCGCATTGGTCTGGATACCAGTGGCGTCACGTCCAGCGGATCAGCCCGAACCGCCGCCGTCATCGTGCGCACTCGAGCGATCCGAGACCTGCTGGACGAGCACTGCTGCTTCTACCATGCCCTGCGGCGCGTGTTCCGAAATACTGTTTACGCTAATTTGCTGACTGAAATGGACAAGGCTCTGGAGCTCTTCGCCACGACGGCAGGAGACTGCTTGTGGGATCTTAGTGACAGCGGGGTCTCGAGCTTCTTTCGCTGCTGGCAGGAGTACGAAGGCCATATCCAGTCGATCGACGAGCGTGTGGCTCTTCTTGCGGGCAGTCTTCTCGCCAATGCGCATGCGAGTCGGCTGGGAAGCGAATCCAGTGGGCAGGCGATTCACCGTACCCACACCACATTCCGTGCGATGCGGCGTCCAAAAATTTCCAACGTCGTTGCCCACTACCAGGGACCGCTGCTAGAACTGATTAGCAGCAGCATCAACGAGGCACAGGAGGCGTACCTGGATTACGAGCAGGGGAGCAAATCGACCCAATTGGCTGTAGCACGGTTCGGGGTGTCATCGCAAGTGGGCCGCATTATGTGGGAGAGGAGGATTGAGAGGACCATGGCGGATCTTCTCGTGAAGCGCGATTCGGTGCTCGACTGTGGATGGCACCAGCTGCTAAACCTTCAGACTTTTGAGCGGCGTTGGCGATTGAGCGAGCCCCTAGCACAATACTTTGGGTTCCAGCTGGAGGACCTGGCTGTCAACGGATTCGTCGTGGATTCGGAGGTCCACGGGACGGCGTATGCCCTCGCATATCTGGAGGTGTTGTTCGCGAGTGATCGCAATGAATGGGAGAGAGAGGAGGGAATCCGCGATGCACAGAAGTATCTCAGCGCTACAGACCCTTCCGCCGTAGGAGCGGCGGTTTCGCGACTGATCATGATCGGCGCGGGCAAGCGCAACAAAGTGGAGCACGCTCAGGCACAGGAGGCAAGGACCGTGCGGACGATGATCGTTCAGCGTGTCGAGGACCGAGTTGCACAGTGGTGCGGGGCAGTCCGCGAATTTATGGCAAAGCTGGACCTCTCGCCCGATACGTTTGCGATGCGGCGCATCCCGGTGTTCCTGATGAGGCAGAGGCACGACGTGCTTAGTGTGTCAGCGCCAATCAGCGCCCGTGCGACGGGGGCGGTTGAGGGAACCAGTGAAGTTACTCCGTCCGAAAGCATGCGGTCGCCCCTATGCATCGATGTCAACTTTCCCCAAGGTCTGCGTGTTCTGCTCAGTGATTTTCGTTATCTTAGTAGTATGAAGCTTATTTCCAGCGTACAGCAGCGCGTGTCAGATATTCAAAGCTTTTTTCGGAACAACGAGCACCGTCTGCTGCTCGCGAACACCCTGCGGGAGCTCCTCCGTACCTACTACGCGATCGTGCAGCAAGATGAGCCGATGATCGCGCTTCTTGTGACGAGCGAGTACACGGCTCTCAACAGCGAGCTCCTGACCGGGGCAAAGCTTCTTTGGCAAGACGACAGCGCAACGCAACGGTTTGTGAGCAGCTTTGCGGACCACCTCAGTGCGTTTCATGTTGCGTCAGAGCAGGTTCGTGGCATTACCTCGACCGTCGAGGACCGGCTGCAGCAGCTCTCTGAGGCGTTCTACATGCCGCAAGAGCTCGTGCGTCGTATTGGCGAGCTGCAAGCGCTCGTGGGCCGTCTCTGCTACTACAGCCCGAACGCCCAGCTCTGGGTTCGACAAATACAGCCTCGTCTCGAGGCTATTCTGATCCAGCAGCTGGAGGAGTTCCTTCGGTGCTGGACGGAGGAGTTTCAGTCGATGGCCAGCGACACGCGTTTCCTTCGGAAAGAGACCGAGACGGAGCGCTTCGGTTTGCGACCGCTGCGAGTGAGAATTCGTGTGCTGTTCAAAGAAATTCGACTTGAGAGCTCGGCGGCCGACTGGCGGAGCCACTGGTTTGGGGAGCTGAACCAGTCTCTCTCGTGGCTTGGTGAACTGCCGATCCTACTCGACGCGAATGAGCTGTCGATGAATCACATCGCCCAGTACCGCATGAGCTACAACCGCTTGGCTGAGCAACTGCCGCGGCGTGTGCTGCTGGAGCCGCTGCGCGCAATCGAGGTGTGCATTGAGGAGGCCATAGCCGTGGAATCACAGTGGCGGGCAAACCAGCAGTTTCTTAACCTGGACTTGTCGATGATTCAGCAGCGACTCGGTGACGATCTAGCTCAATGGAGTGCGATGCTTCATCAAGTGCGTGGTTTCACAACCCGCCAGATGGACGCCACGCAGCCGTGCACCCTTCTCGGTGGCATCGTTGTCGTTGCCGACGAGGCGCAGAAGGAGGTCGGGCGCCGGCTGGACCAGATGAACATCTATCTCAACAGTAAGTTTCGTGACCTCTTAGAGGCGCAGCTCGGCAGCATGTACCGCGGCATCGTGGAGGAGCGCGCCAAGATTGAACGCTGCAACGTTATCAATGATCTTCGTGACACCGCTGTCTTTCTGTGCGACCTGCCAGACGTGAAACAGGCAGTGAAGCAGAGGGAAGAAGCCATTGGCGTTCTGGTGGAGTCAGAGGCATACCTGCGGCGCCAGGGGTACCAGCTACCGGAGACCTGGATCAACGCTTCTCGCGTGAGGGATGAGCTGCGTACTTTCAAAGAGCTGGTTGATCGCAAGATCAAGGCACTGGAGTTCCGCAGACCATTTCTGAAAGACTCGCTGAAGGAGCAGTTTGCGTCCATCCAGACCCGCATTACCGAGCTCGAGGAGGAGTACAGGTGCTCGAATCTGGACCGGGAAGGACTTGCCCCTGCTGCCGCCCTTCACATTGCAGACGTGCTATCTACCAAGGCACTCGCCATGCAAAATGAGCTGAAGTGGGTTTCATCAGCGCAGCTGGCACTTGGAGAGACGCAGGTAGAGAGCGCGGCTCTCGGGGAGCTGGTAGCGAATACCACAGCCGTAGCTGCGGTGTGGAACCATGCATCGGGTGTTTTGGCGGAGCTTTCACGCCTTGGATCCCAGCCATTTGCCGAGATGGTTCCGCGGTCCCTTCAGAGTGACCTGGAGCAGGTGGCAGCGATGCTGGACGAGTTTCCGTCGGAGCTGCGGACGTTCCAGCTGTTCCGCGACCTCTCGGTTCGCTGCCAAGAGCTGCTAGGGCTGAAGCACATCATGCAGGACCTACGGTCAGATGCGATGTCGCCTCCGGAGGCATGCGAGAGGCACTGGGTGTCGCTAAAAAGTCAGCTTCGTGCCCCGTGGAACCTGCGCGAACTGGTGGTTCAAGATGTATGGGACAGTAAGCCCTCGTCGAATGCGAAGATCTTTCGTGACGTCATTGAGCTGGCGCAAGGCGAGCGGCGACTGGAGGCGCAGATTCAGAACGTAGCGTCCTACTGGAGCGATGCTGTGCTCGACTTCGTTGCGTACAATGACCAGGTCTGCTTGGTGCGAGGCTGGGATGTGCTTCTGGAACGTGTGGCCGAGGACCTTACCGTGCTGAATGCGATGCGCTCTAGTCCATACTTCGACTCGCAGCATATTGTGTCGACGGTGGCCAACTGGGAGGCCATGCTCAATGCGCTGCTGAAGGTGCTTGAGCTCCTTATGGACGTGCAGCGAAAGTGGGTGTACCTGGACGGGGTGTTCGACCACCAAGGCGGCAACGCCGAGCTTCGTCACCAGCTTCCCATGGAGTCCGCGCTCTTTGACCGGATTAGCAAGGAGTTTGTCGCACTCCTGCCGAAGCCCCGGCTGCTGGGCGCGAAAAACGCGACGGCGATGTGGTTTGTTGAGGAGCAGAAGCGACTGGTCGGGACGCTGGAGCGGGTTGGCGCGCAGATGAATCAGATTCAGCGCTCGCTGAGTGATTTTCTCGACGTCCAGCGCTCACGATTTCCTCGGTTCTACTTCGTGGGAGATGACGACCTTCTGGAAATCATGGGGAACAGCAAGAACCCGTGTGCCGTATCTAAACATCTTCGCAAGATGTTCACTGGGATCGACATGCTCCTCCTCGATGAGGCCGTCAGCGATGCTGGCGATGATCATCTGTACGTAGTCGGCATGGCCAGCCCCGAGGGCGAGGAGGTGCCTTTCGTGGGGCCGAATAGCCGCATTCCAGTCTCTGGGGTGCCTGCTCACGAGTGGCTGAGCATGGTGCAGTTGTCGATGAGGAGCACTCTGCAGTCACTGCTGGCAAGCGCACTGCAGAGCGTGATTCCCGTACTGGGCCACTCGGACAACGATAGTGCTGCCCTCATTTCACGCGACTGGGTAACCG
This sequence comes from Paratrypanosoma confusum, assembly GCA_002921335.1. Taxonomy (NCBI): domain Eukaryota; phylum Euglenozoa; class Kinetoplastea; order Trypanosomatida; family Trypanosomatidae; genus Paratrypanosoma; species Paratrypanosoma confusum. Next base: position 55,470 of record PGOM01000117.1, on the reverse strand, counting down.
AGCAGGTGTGCCAGGTTGCATGTCTGGCGCTGCAGGTGCTGTGGACGAGGCTACAAGAATCTTCTTTTGTGCCTGATTCGCTGCTGCTACCCCCGGGGGCGGATGACTCGGCGCGTAGTGTTGTGCGGCGGATGGGCGCGGTGCTCGATGACTTGGCACACCAGATCTCGCTGCCGGCAGTTTCAGCGGCGCAACGCCGGAAGGTGGAGCAGCTGATCACGGTTGCGGTGTATCAGCGCAATGCCTCGCGCGAGCTATGCGAGAGCAATGTGCGCTCGCGGCACGCCTTTGAGTGGCTGCAGAGGATGCGCGTATACCACGGTGCCGGCGATGTGGGCGACATGCTGATCAGCAACAAGGAAACATCGACGCCAGCCGGGAAACATGTTGTGTGCAAGATGGCGGATGCGTCGCTGGTGTACGGTTTCGAATACTTGGGGATACAGGAGCACCTCGTGCAGACGCCGCTCACCGACAGGTGCTTCCTGACTCTGACGCAGGCCTACGCCAACGGACTTGGCGGCTCGCCATGCGGCCCCGCCGGCACCGGTAAAACCGAGACGGTCAAGGCCCTAGGGGCGCAACTGGGCCGGCACGTGCTGGTGTTCAACTGCGACGATACGTTTGACTATAAGTCGATGGGCCGCATCCTCTCCGGCCTGTGCCAAGTCGGCGCATGGGGCTGCTTTGACGAATTCAACCGACTGGAGGAGCGTATTTTATCCGCTGTGTCGCAGCAAATCCAGTGCATTCAGGAGGGACTGCGCGAGCGCGCTACTAGCGTGGTTCTCGGCGACCGTCAAGTGCGCTTGCACGAGAACGTAGGGATTTTCATTACTATGAATCCATCGTATGCGGGCAGATCGCAGCTGCCGGACAACCTGAAGCAGCTGTTCCGCAGCGTGGCCATGGTCACGCCCGACAGGGAGACGATAGCAGAGGTGATGCTCTATGCCCAGGGCTTCCGCTCGGCGGAGGCGATGTCACTGAAAGTGGTTCCTCTCTTTCACCTGTGCAGTGACCAGCTCTCGAAGCAGGCGCACTACGACTTTGGTCTGCGGGCGCTGAAGTCGGTGCTGGTGGCAGCGGGCAACCTGAAGCGTGCGGTAGCTGCTCCACTTAGGGATGCGGACGCCTCCAAGTCGCAGTGTGCGGCTGGCACCAGCGGGGCTTCTCTTTCACTCGACGAGGAGCGAGACCTCGTTATCCGCAGCATCGTGGAAACCATCACCCCGAAGCTGGTGGCTGATGACGTGCGCCTATTCGATCCGCTGGTGCGGGACTTCTTTCCCCACGGGTCGCCCGAGGCCCCTGCGCACGTCGCGCTGAACGCTGCGGTAGAGACGGTCGCTGTCCAGCACGGCTACACTGTCTCACCGCTGTGGAAGGACAAGATCACGCAGCTGTACAACATCCTCAGTGTGAATCACGGCATCATGCTTGTGGGACCGACCGGATGTGGGAAAACCTCTTGCTGGCGGACACTGATGCGTGCGATGGCCATCTCAGACGATGTCGACGGCCATGCTACAGTAATCGACCCCAAGGCGCTTTCTAAGACTGACCTCTTCGGTAGTCTCGACCCAACAACGCGGCAGTGGAAGGACGGCGTGTTTACTTGCGAGCTGCGGCGCATCATCGATAATGTGAAGGGTGACGAGCAGGCGCACAGGCAGCACTGGATCGTCCTCGACGGCGACGTTGACCCCGAGTGGGTGGAGAACTTGAACTCGGTGCTTGACGACAACAAAGTGCTGACGCTGCCCAACGGCGAGCGCCTCGGGCTACCAACAAACGTGCGAATTCTCTTCGAGGTGCAGGACTTGCGCTTCGCTACGCCTGCCACTGTGTCCCGCTGTGGAATGCTATGGTTCAATGAAGGAACCGTTCCGGTGTCAAGCATCCTTTTAGGGTACCACAGCGCGCTGCGGAGCCGTCCAGTGGTCTCGCCACGTGCTCTGGCGGCGCTAAGCGCAGTTAGCGACGGTGGCGATGCCCTCTCTCTACATGTTGTTGCGCAGCTGAGCTCGGCCTTGCAACTGGCCGACCCGCGCACCGCAGACATGGCTTGGGCAGCTGACGATGGAGCGTATCTCAGCGTGGAGCGAGGTTCTTCAAAGCGACGCCGGTATGCGCAGCGCCACACAGTAAGAGGCCAAGCGGGTGACAGTGGAGGTGATAAAGAAGAGTTGCTCTTCAAAAATTCATTACGAGATGATCTGGCTCGAACGCTGTCGGTTGCCGAGAGTGAGAGTAGCAACCGGGATGAGCGACTCGACTGGAGTGTGGATGGCCCCGACTGGCATGAATCCGTTAAGTGGCATGAGCGAGGCGGGCTCACAGGCATACCCCGCAGTTCTGGGGTGGCGCTGCGTGAGGGGCCGCCGAGCATTCAGGGCCCCCTTCGGTCGCTAATGTACATTCAGCGCTACATGGCCGACGTGTGGGAGAGCAGTCTGGCGGGGGGCGGCTCCGTGGAGCGTGCTCTGAGCGTTGTGGAGAACAAGTTTGCGGCAGGCAGTGTGATGACTTTCACCGCGATTCAGTCGCTTAACGCGATCCTAGCGCTTCTGACTGACAGTGTCGCGCGCATCTGGCTTTTGCACGAGGGGCGGCGCCAGCAGCTGTCGGACCACGATGCATTTGGTGTAGCTGGCCACGATGAAGTGGAAGAGGGCGCAGAGTGCTGCATCCCTGGTGCAGTGATTGAGAAATACGCCGCCAAGCGGTTAGCGATAGCCCTCCTGTGGGGCCTGGGGTGCGAGCTCGGCAACCACCAGCGGGTGGAGCTGGCGAGTGAGCTGGGACTGCAGGTAACTGAGGCACAAGGCAGCTTGCTGGACTACGACGTTGCTACCGAGACTGGCGAGTGGAGGGCGTGGCGACAGCAGGTGGCGCTGACCGATATCCCTGCCGAGAAGGTTGGAACGAACGACACGATTATCCCCACGGTCGATACGACGCGCCACGAGGCGGTTCTGTCTGCATGGCTCTCGACAGGCAATTCCGCAATTCTGTGCGGTCCTCCAGGATCAGGCAAAACCATGTCCATCACTGCGGCTCTGCGAGCCGCGCCGCAGATGTACGACGTGGCCAACCTGAACTTTTCAAGTGCCACAGGCCCTGCAACAATCATCCGATCCCTCGAGCAGTATTGCGCGGTGCAGAGTACGCCGCGCGGTTTCGTGATGGCCCCAGCAGCCGGCAAGACGCTGATTCTGTTTTGCGATGAGATCAACTTACCTGCGCTGGACGACTACGGCACGCAGCGCGTCGGTGAATTTCTGAGGCAGCTGACAGAGCGGCGTGGATTTTTTCGCCGTCGGGACAACGCCTGGGTATCAGTCGAGCGGGTGCAGTTCATCGGAGCGTGCAACCCCCCCACCGACCCCGGCCGTGTTCCACTATCCGCGAGGTTCCTGCGGTGGGCTCCAGTTCTGTTTGTGGACTTCCCAACGCAGGAGTCGTTGCTCCTCGTCTATGAAACGTATGGAAGAGCTGTATTGCAGCATCCCAGGTGCACGAAGCTGTGTGGAAGAGCCGGCAGCCTGGCGGCGGCCATGGTGGGCGTATTTGAGGCATGCCAGGCTCACTTCACGCCGCAGAAGCAGCAGCACTACGTGTACTCACCCCGTGAGCTTTCACGGTGGGTCCGAGCCGTTTGTGAAGGTCTTCAGATGCGGCGGAGTGGTCCCACCGGAGCAGCCGCTGCCGCCGTCCAGCCCCTTGTGCCCACGGGGGACATGGGCGGCGAGCTGACGGTGGATCAGCTGGTTCGGCTTGCGTTGCACGAGGGGCTGCGAATCTTCCACGACCGCCTGGTGAGCGAGGAGGAGCGCGAGTGGTGTGCCACATGCCTCGCAAAGCACTTCCACGATCATTTTCCCGACCATTCCAGTGATGCGGTGCGCCGACCGCTACTCTTCTCGCCACTGCTGTCCAACTGCTATGAAGACGTGACGTTGGACGACCTGCGCATTTTTCTATCGAAAAAGCTCGCGCTTTTCAGCGACGAGGAGTTCGCTGTGGAGTTGGTAGTTTTTGACGAGTTGATTGAGCACATCCTGCGCATTGACAGGGTTCTCCGGCAGCCGCTGGGCCATGTCCTTCTCGTGGGGGCATCTGGCGTAGGGAAGACGGTCATCTCGCGCTTTGTCGCGTGGCTAAATCACCTCGATGTGTTCCAAATCAAAGCGCACAGTCGCTACTCCCTGCATGACTTCGAGGAAGATCTGCGTGAGGTGATGCGACGAACGGGTTGCCGGCGAGAGAGCATCTGCTTCATCTTCGATGAAAGCAATATTCTGGAGGCGAGTTTTCTCGAATACATGAACGCCCTTCTCGCAAGTGGCGATGTGCCGGGACTGTTTGAGGGGGATGAGTGGCCAAAACTGATGCAAGGGATACGTGAGGCTCTTGAGACCCAAGCACCGTCCAAGGCAGGGACTGGAGCGGGCCAGTCGCCGGGGGAAGCGAACCTCGAGACCTTCGAGTACGTGGACACTTCTTCCGATCAGGACATGTACCGGTGGTTCGTGCGAAACGTCCAGCGGTATTTGCATGTGGTGTTCACGATGAACCCGCAGTCGGCCGATTTTCAGGCACGTGGCGCGTCCAGTCCGGCCCTATTTAACAGGTGCACCATTGACTGGTGCGGCAGCTGGGGTGATAACTCCATGATGCAGATCGCACGCGAGGTAACGCGGAGGGTTGTCTTTCCTGTGCCTCCAGAGGCAGATGACAGCTGGGACGAGACGGGGACGCGGGAGGCCCTCTGCCGCTCCATCTGTGCGATTCACTGTGAGACCGAAGCAGTTAGTGCAGAGCTGCGCACGAGGCAAACAGGGTCGCACACCTACATCACGCCGCGCCACTTCATCGAGTTTGTGAGGCAGCTGTGCTCGCTCTACAAGGAAAAGCGTAGCAGCTCTGATGATCTCCTGTCGCACCTTCTCAATGGTATCGCAAAGCTCAACGATACGTCCACATCTGTCAACAGCCAGAAGCGCACCCTGCAGCTGCGTGATGCCGAGCTGAGCCAGAGCAGCCAACAAGCTCAGGCGATGCTGGAGAAGATCGTGACGGAGACCGAGGCTGCCAAGAAGGGAAAGGCGATGGCGCAGCGTCTAAAGGAGCAGCTGCAGATCGAGCGTGAGCGCATCAATTCTAAGCGGGCAGTGGTGGAGGGGCAACTGGCTACCGCAATCCCCTCGCTGCGAGAGGCGGAGCTGGCGCTCAACACGATTAAGCCGGAGTACCTGCGGGAAATCCGTGGATATATGACACCTCCACCGATGGTTCGCCGCGTGCTTGAGGCGGTATTGACGTTGATGGGCGAGATGGAGGCGGAGCAGTGGGATGTGATCAAGGCGCACGTGCGCCGTGATGACTTCATCGTGCAGGTGAAGGCTTTTCAGCCTAGTGAAATAAGCCACGAGGCGCGCGAAAGGGTGAAGCGGAGCCTCGACGACCCCGCCTTTTCGTATGAAGCGGCGATGCGGGCGTCAAAAGCAGCGGGTCCGCTGCACCAGTGGCTCACCGCCCAGATACGATTTGCGGAGATCACCGTGAAGGTGGAGCCCATGCGAAAGGCTGTCGAGGCCCTCGCAGCTGCGCATGCAGAGAAGGTACAGGAGCTGACAAAGGCCGAGGCGGACATTCGTGCAAATGAGGACTCGCTTGACCATTTAAAGCGTAGCTATCAGACGACGATGGAGCATACGGCCGAGATAAAGCGGGAGATCCAGAGCGTCTCAACCCGCTGTGCGCGGGCCTCGACGCTGCTGGGCAGCCTAGAGCATGAGAAACAGCGCTGGGAAGAAGAAGCCGCGAGCTTCGCACTCCAGTCGCGCAGCGTCCTTGGAGACTGCGTGCTAGCGAGTACTGTGGTTTCGTACATTGGCTACTTCGACGAGCACACGCGGCGGTGCAGCCTGCTGCCGCGGTGGCGGGCCATCCTCGGCACGTACCGTGTTTCATTCCGGGAGCAGGTCATGCCGTTCGAGTTCTTGTCTACGGCGGAGCAGCGCCACGAGTGGGAGGCCCACGACCTCCCCAGAGATGACATCTGCGTAGAGAACGTAGCGGTGATGCAGAGGTTGGCGGGCCGCTACCACCTGATTATCGACCCCAGCGGGCAGGTGGTGCAGTACCTCCTGAAGGCGCACAAGGCGCAGAACATCACCAAAACGAGCTTTACGCAGAACTTTCTGAAGCCGCTTGAGATGGCGATGCGGTTTGGCTACCCACTGCTGATTGAGGATGCCGAGTTCATGGACCCGGTGATAAACCCTCTACTGAACCATGAGATGCGGCGCAACAGCGGGCACACGATCGTTCGACTCGGCATGCAGGACGTGGACATGGCTCCAACCTTCAAGCTGTTCCTTAGCACCCGGGACAGCAAGCACCGGTTTTCACCAGCCACCAGTGGGAAAGTGTCACTCATCAACTTCACTGTGACCTTTACCTCTCTTAGGTCACAGTGTCTCATGCAGATTTTGCAGCACGAGAGGCCCGATGTCGGTGCGCGCCGCGCGGAGCTAACAACATTGCGAAGCGATGTCGCACTGAGACTTCGGGTCCTGGAGAAGGAGTTGCTGACCGCGATTTCCCAGGCCCAGGGCGCCATTTTGGACAACGATCACCTGATCACACAGCTTGAAGTGCTTCAAGCCGAAGCTGGGGCTCTGAAAGAGCGGATCGGGTCGAGTGAGGCGGCGGCGGTGAGCATTGCCAGCGTGGAGCGCATCTACCTCCCGGTGGCGCAGGTGGCGTCGCAGCTGTTTTTCTCCCTTCGCCGGCTGCAGGCCTTGAGCGATTTTTATCAGTATGACGTTTTGTTCCTCACGCGCTTGCTGACTGACGCGCTGTCTTCCCTCCCGAAGACACCGTCGAAGAGTGACGGCTGTATTCACGGGGTGGGCGAACCAGATGGCGAGCGCGCTACCATTCTTGTGCAGGCGCTGTTTTCCCTGGCTTACTTCCGAGTCATGCGCAGCACGTTCGCACGACATCGAGCGACCGTAGGTATGCGCCTAGCCCAGCTGCGGTGCGCCGTCCCGGGAGCAGTAGGCATCCACATTCCCGAGGAGGAGTGGAGCTGGTTACTTAGCGCGCTGGATTTGGATAGGGGGGAGGAAGGCCACACCGACGGTGCGGTGGATTCCGGGGCAGGGGGCAAAAGCGCAGTGCAGGTAGCGCTACCTCCGATTCTCCTCGAGTGCATCGACCTTCACACGACGCTGGCCAGTAATGAGCGTTCCGCTGCAGTGGAACCTGATACGCTCTCAAGTGAAGCTCTGCCAATAAATCGGCCGCACCCAACTGGAGCAAAGGCAGTAGCGGTGGCTGAGCTGCTTCGGAAGGAACCGTTCTGCACGGTGGCGGAATCCCTTCGATCCGCCACGGACGCCGATCTGTGGCGCTCTTTTCTGTTTGCATCGGATTTTGACCCGACGGTGCCGGCTCACTTCTTTCCGTCCGGATTCACCGAACCGAGGCGCGCCTTCCTCATGGCAGTGCTTCTACTTCACGTCAGACGTGACGCATTCGGCACTTGGTGTGAAAGCTTCCTGAGGCTTCTGTTCGGCACGGGTCTGAACCCTGACGTGGTGCCCGCGGAAGGGGGTGATGCACGGGGGGCCGTGCCGAAGCTGCTTCCCCGTGACAGCCCGATAGACCTCCGCTTAGTGATCATGGAAGAGGCATCAGAGTGCACTCCAGTGGTGCTCGTCGTAGAGGCGGGAAGCGATCCCTGCAGTCGTGTGGAGCTGTTGGCTCGCCACATGGATGTGACTCTCTTGGTCGTCGCCCTTGGGAGTGCCGAGGGATTTTTGCAGGCGGAGGAATACCTCAATGACGGGATGTTGCACGGGAAGTGGGTTTTGCTAAAGAACGTTCACCTCGCAGGGCAGTTCCTGGGCAGCGTCGAGAAGTGGCTCTACGCTGATCGCGGCGAACGCCGCGTTCACACCGGCTTCCGCCTTATTCTCGCTTGTGAAGCAATCGAGGGCCGTATTCCATCTAGCCTTCTGCAGTCGAGCATCATTGTCATGTTCGAGACACCACCGTGCATGAGGTCATTGCTGGTGCACACAATTGGGGCGGTGCCACCGTCGCGTCCAGGGTGCGTCGTTGCGCTGCCGGAGAACCAGCAGCTCCTTCCCCGACTGTACCTGACTGTCGCGTGGCTGCATGCTGTGGTGGTGGGCAGACTTCAGTACGTGCCGATGGGCTGGACAAAGCGACTGGAGATTACGGAGACGGAATTCTGGCGCTCTCTTCGCGTTGTGGATCGTTGGGTTCAGCTGGCGGCACAGCGAGGCAGCTGTAGTACCCCCTCCGGGGGCGAGATCGTGCTCACGTCAGGCGATGTGCCGTGGGCGGCGCTGCGAAGCCTCATCTCCATGACGGTGTACGGTGGAAAAATCGATAACAGCTACGACCAGCACATCCTTGACACGTTCTGTGCGCGGCTCCTTCACGAGAACGTACTGGCCGCTGACTTTTCGCTCGTTGAGGGAAGTGAGGTGCGGGTGGGCTTCGGAGAGCCTTGCTCTCTGGAGGAAATCAACAAGTGGGTGCAAAGAACTGTTCCTCCGCAGCAAGAGCCCCTGCAGTGGCTGGGCCTGCCATCGACAGCGTCGCAGATGCTCCGACGTCAGCAGGCGGCGCACACGGTGCAGTGGCTGGCCGCGGTGCAGCCACCGGTAGACTCGCTGGAGGCGGCCGTGGCCCTCAGCCGTGGCCCGGGTAGCGTGGGAACGGGCGATGCCCCGCCCACTGAAAGCCATGACGCCGCGCGTCAGCCGCTGCTGCGTGTAGCGGACGCGCAACTTCGGCGGTTCCGCGAGTGGAATACGCAGCTGGTGAGCCTACTGGCTGCGGTGGGGCCAGCATTGCAGCGGGTTGAGGGCGCCGCGTCGGAGCACCTCTTCACTGGGTCCCGAATCGCCGACCCTGTGGCGCGGTCACTCGTTCGCGAAGCGAACGAAGCAACTCTCGTGCTGCAGGCGATTCAACGGGACGTGGACGCCGTTGCGTGCGGACTCGCTGGACAGAGGAAGCTGTCGAGACAGGACCGAGAGCTGATGGCTCTGGTTGGGGATGACAAGCTGCCACCGTCGTGGATGGGTCCCTGCCTCCGTTCTCATACCCCGGGGCGCCTCACCGTCAGCACCTGGCTCGCTGTGCTTGCCAAGCGCGTCAAGCACATTTTCTACCTTTTGAGCAATATCCAGGCGGATCAGGACGCTCCCGCAGCCCCACCCGGCTCGTTGGTGTTGGCGCTGACTACGCGCATCGATGTGGGTCAGCTGCTCTTTCCAAAGGCGTTTTTTACTGCCACGCGGCAGCAAGCGGCGCGTCAGCTGGAGGTATCCTTCGAGGACCTCCAGCTCGATGTGCGGCTGATGTGCGCTGGCGCACCGGAAGCCGCGGAGGCTCGAGAGGCTGACGTGCACGCAGGGCGAGTGAGCCCGACGTACCTCCTTGTGAACCTGCAGCTTCATTCAGCGCGCTTGGGTGACTCGTCGACCGGCGCCCTTGTGCTTCTCGAGGGTTGCGGACTGATCGACCGTAGCAACGCGACCCCCTCATCCAAATTATTCACTATGGTGAGCGCTTTGGTTCGCTGGCGCGACACCTCGCACGCGGTTGCGGCAATCGTCCGTCCAGAGGTGCCGCTTCTTCGCCTACCCCTCTACCTCACGGGGAGTAAGGAGGAAGTGTTGGAGACGTTTCTGGTCCCGATCGAGCACTCTGAGCCTGCGCTGCCGAGAAGCGTGTGGTACCAGCGGGGAACCTGCCTCACCGCGCGGCTAGACCCATTTGGCCCGTAGACCTTAGTGATCTCGAGCAACTGTTGTTACTATTTCTTTCTGTGTGTGTGCGTATGCATGTGTGTGTGTGTGTGTGTGTGTGCTTGGACACCACTGTAGTGCGGCAGCCGAGTGGGTGCTGCTTTGGCACCTGCGTTGGCATCCCCTCCACCATCCCCAGGCAGCCACCACTTGGCGATGTCTGCGCTCGTTGTGAGCGGATGGTTTACGCCGTGGGGGTCGCGGGCAATTCAATGCAAGTAGCTCGAAGAAGCTCGAGAGACGATCCTCTGTGATGGGCAGTGGGCGAGGCCGGTGATGCGGGATGGTGGGAGGTGGGTCGCGACTGGCGACCCCAAGTGGCGGCTGGCGCGGTGCCTCATGTGGAGGGCACGCGTGACCGCCCCCCGGGTCTACGCCGCTGCACTTCGCATGGGGGGTAATGCGAGAGCTCCCTGTGTCCACCGGCTCTGCCACTTCCACTTTGGTCAGAAAGTGCAGACGGGGAATACCATGGGGCCTCTTCTGGCTTCCCTCCCTTCTCTGCGAAACAGCCTCACGCGGATCGATAGGTAGGTGTGTCAGCATGCCGCCAGGGCACGCATTTTCCATCACGTTCGTCGGCACGGGGGTTTCAACAGGCATTCCTGTGGTCGGCCACGTTGGCCGCACCTGCGCCTGCGCCGACGCCATT
>PGOM01000116.1:22141-34485 GCA_002921335.1 Paratrypanosoma confusum | reverse complement strand
CCCCCGCCCCACCCCCAAACCAAGCGAACCGAGGGGCGCCACACCGAAAGATTTGAAAAAGTGCTAAGAAATGGAGTATCTGGCTGCTCTGTACGGAAGTGATGCTTACCGAGCATATGTGGATCCGTCCCCACGCGCGTCGGTCGGGATCGTTGCATCGTCAAAGAAGTACTCGACAATGATAATGGATGCCATTGTGAAAGATGCGGAGCATGATCTTAACGTACTTGAATTCTCATCCATGAAGCAAGTATACAGGAAGGGCCAGCACCGCGGATTAGCCGACCGTTGCGGCGGGGGCATCCTCAAGGCGCAGTGGTGCGTAAAACACCAGAGGCGGGTTGTCGGGTGCCTTGTAGTTGTAGTGGACTGGGATATCACAGGGGATGTAAGCCGATTCGAGAGCTCGATCCTGCAGCTCTGTGACGATGCACGGGAAATTACCCGGTACTCGTCCACGCGAATTGTGGTAGCAGCGGTAACCACCGGGGGCGTGCGTAGCGAGAGTTTGTCCAGCAGCACTAGCATTTCATTAGATGAGTTTCAGCTTGTGATTCGTGGAAAGCTAGGAATTGAGCAAAAGGCCATTCTCCCCGTTTGGTCAGCGGGTGGCCACCCTGCAAGCCTTGGGCGAGTAGTTGCCGTTGCCGGGGAGTTCGCGGCAAGGTACCACACTGATGAAATTGCTCGGCTCAAGCGTCTACGCGTGGATATTGCGCGCTCAAAAGCCGCTGTCGTGCTGGAGATCCGCAATCGATTTAAAACTGCATGGCACTACCTCGTTCTTGAGGAATACACTGCGGCTCAGCAGTCATTCGAGAAGTGCTATGAGCTTTTGATCACATGGAGGAGAGGCGAACCGTCGTACATCGATGCGCGGATGTGCGCGACTCTGGTTCTGGTTCACCTCATCCGACTCCCCCAGATTACCCTCGCGGAAAGAGAAAGATTCCTCGTCATGGGGCACGTTCACTGGCTCTCTGCTCCGTTTTCAAGCTCACTCAGTGCTCCCGTACTGCGAGCATCAGGAATTCTACGCTCCTTGCTTCTATCAGAATGGTATGTGGCCATGTCTCAGTGCAGCAGCCTCGCTGATGCTATTTCGAAGGCTGATTGCCTTCGGGCAGCAGGAACCTATCTTACTTCCCTCATGCACGACATGCCCTTAAGAAGCTCAGCTGCTTCTGCGGAGCTGGATCCACCCATTTTTGTAGGGATGGAATATCTCTCCTTTAACTTTCTCACTGCACTGGAGTCACAGCTAGGAGATGGCAAGGTGCTGCAGAGGGCACTGTCTCTTATTCGAGAAGCAGATGAGCTGACCCCAGCAAAGTCGCGGCTGCAACTGAACTCTCAGCTTCTAGCCACATGCAGCAGTGCTTCTGTGGTTGGTCGGGAGAGTAGTTATCTAGCCCTAACGCAGTACCTTACGGATTGGACCACTACTAAGTTTCGCGAAATGGTAGGGATGGTGCATCATGAGCTCGCAAAGCTATGCTGCGAGATGCTGCGTGAAGAAAGCATGCAGACCCCCTCGTCCGCGACTCGTGCTGATTTGTTGCGGCAGCTACGGCTTTGTATCGTATCGTGCATTTGCAGTGCAACATGCGAGGGTCAGCAAGAGGCAGAGCTCCGTAGAATAGAAGCCACCCTGCAGCGACTTCAGCAGCCCTCAGTTGGCGTCTCAGAGAAAGCAGCTATTATCCCGACCACTCAGCTGATTTCTGGTGAATATGTGGCAGATCTTGAGTACCCGGCTGTGGGACATTTTCCGCCGTTCTCGGTTGCTGCACACTTTTCCACGCCGTTCGCGCTTGCGGGCAGTGCTGATGGTGGCGCCATACTCCGTCTCAGTTTTTGCGCAAATCATTGGCCCTCGGTGCGTCTTGAAAACATAGTGATTTTATTTTCCGCGTGCTCGCGCGAAAATAGCAATGCTGATCAAGTCCGACAGTACCGCAGGGAATCGCTGAGCTCTTTGACAACGACGTGCAAGCCCATGACTCTCCTCCCTGGTGTGCCAACGAAACGAAAAGTTCGGCTCTCGTTTTCGGAGGTTGCGCTCGTCGAGTGCACATCAATCCGGGCGACCGTGATCTTTGGCGGTGGTCCTGAAGCATTCCAGGTGGGTGCCGTGCTTACGTTCGACAACACCGACTACTTATCCGACTTCGATAACATGAGTTACTCACTCTGGGGCGTTATGCCCTCGCGAAACTCTCAAGGGCATCGACCGGTCATTCAGGTGGTAAACCCGCTCTCCGGAATCCAGCTTCACGTACCACAAACGCTGCACGTTGTGGAGGGTGAAGATGCCTCGCTTGAGCTAGTCGTGGCCGCCGTGAAGGAGGACGCTCATCAACCAAAACTGATTGTTCCATACCTTCCCGATTTTTACGAGGTGGGAAAAATACTGAGTGGTGAGTTCCACCGGCTCCAAGATCATCATCGGGCTCCTGGATCTCAGTCGCTCACCCCGCAGCATCGGGTAGCCGTGCTACACGGCATACCCAACATTGAGCTGGGAAGCCGCAAAACAGTGACAATCGTCATACGGTGTATCCAGGCAGGGCGGTATGAGATTCCCTTTTCGCTGCAGTACACTACATTGAAATTCCCCAAGATGGAGACAGTGAGTTACATGCCACTGCTCATTCACCCTCCTGTCCTGGCAAAGCATTCCGTTTACACGACTTCGCAGTGGATTGCAACCGATTCATGCGACATGGCCCTCTCAGCTCCTGCTGTAGCAAGTGCTGTCGTGGTAGACGAAAAGATGGCATTTGTCAGGCCCAGCGAAGTGATTGAAGATGCTAGCAGGCCTAACCTCGATGATAGTGTAGAACTTCTTCTTGCGTACCGCAGCTTAGCTCCGGACGCTGCGGATGCGCTGGTAACTTCTATGGGGAGTGAAGTTGTGGTAACCACGACTTTGGCTACCTCCGTTCCAGGTGGATTGACGATCAATAAAATAGTTGCATACCCCTCAAAAGATTTCTCTCTCGTTAGCAGCTACACGGGCACATTTCCGTGCCGCTTAGACTGCTTTGATGAGATGACTCTTACTGTGACATTTGCTCCGCGAAGTGAAGGCCGGCAACTGCTGGGCCTTCTTGAAATCGTCGCGTGCCGAGGCGATGGCAGCAACTGCGTTCTATCGAGGCTGTCACTGCCAGAAGTAATTGTGGAGGACACGCCAATAGCATTTTCAATGCAATATCCGCATACCGCTTATGTAGGGCTCCCATTTCTGGTTTCACTAGTACTAACCAGCACCGTTTCTGTTCCCTTCTCTTTGGAGATGAGCGTGAGCGGTGCCCCGCCGAGCTTCGTGGTCGGTGGCCGAACCGTCTGGAGCATATGTATTGGAGCTCACGAGACGAAAACGACAGAGTTGCAACTCCTTCCGCTGGCAGCAGGAAGCTTCAGTCTCCCAAACGTGACCATCAAAAACATTGCCAATGGCACCGTTGTTGCTAGGGGCGATGAGGAGCGCCCTATCACAGTCTTGTCAACAGTCCATAGGCACCGTGATCCACGTTAGCACGCTTGGCTGCAGTCAAAATATCCATCCCTAATCAAATGCCAGCACCAAAAGCTGCACGAATGATGGCCCTCGTGGGCGACCAAAGGCAGCTGAGTTTCAGCAGCCGGTATTGGATGTCTCTGGCCCTCTACTGTGCGTAAACCTCACAACTTGAGATGCACCGCATAGGCCTGTACGCCTATTCTCTGTAGATGCTTGTGGGCGGGGCAGCTTACGCGAGTCGACTCTTATCCTGAACGAACGGCAGGAAAAAAAGAACGAGAGAGAAAGGGGGAGGGATGGAGAAGACTCGACTCAAGATTAAGAGATACCCAAAAGTATTACCTGTGCTCCTCGCATTTCACGGGTTTGTGGTTTCTGGAGTGGGAGTGAAACAGAAGTGGTAGTGCAAGCACTCGCTCTCCCTCTCCCTCTATCTCGTTGAACAGGGCTCAGCCTAGCATAGGGATTTGACTATGAAAATTGTGGTGCTACCGTTTACCAAGCTGGAGAATATGGGTTTTGAGTGTGTGTCTGTGTTAGGGGGGGGTGGCAGGGAGTGGGAAACGGCTAAGTGCTTGTGCTCCTCGTGAAACATGCAATATCTCACTGTAGTGAGATATGCCCCCTCCCCGAATCCAAATCTCTTTCGGCGTCGGGCGTACCAGGACAAACCCCAGGGAAGGGGGGGACCTAGGTGGTGTAAGATGGTGGGGAGGGGGGAGAAAAGGAAACGAAAGCTAGCTATAATTATTGGCACCGTGCTCCTGAGGTCCTCTGTGTAAACTAAGCACCATTCGTGGCCTAGGGGATACCAGAAGCCAATCTTCTGCTGGTGTTGTAAGTTAGCTCTCACCTTAGCTGCCATTAGTGCCCTTTGATGAGTTCTGGCTTTGCGGTCATCTTCAACGCTCCGCTTCTACCCAGGGGTCATAAACACCACCAAATCACCCTATTTCCTCAGCGTGCTGCACAAAGGGAAGCTTGTTGTAGTGAGCATTAGTGTAGGACCATACCAGCACAAAAAAAAAGCATGCTGTGAGACTCTCTCAGAGCTACGGCCACAAGGTAGAGGTACTCGGAGGCTTAGGTGCGTTGTGGGCGCTCTCTCTTTATTATAGTGAGGGAAGTTTGCGTACCCTGAGTGTGCGATCCAGAAGCCCAGCTGACTCCTACAAAGCTCCATTCCTCCAGCATCTCCAGCAGTCAGTATGCCCAGCAGGAAGTGCCCCTGGCGTATTTTTCCGCGGTATGGCGTGCGGCTACCACTAGTGTTACTGGCGGCACTTCTTACTAGCCTATCCGTGGGCTTTTCACCCGGTAGCGTTAACGACGAAGAGGTGCAGCAGCTGCGCGAACAACTGGGGGGGACATTGCCCAGTCCTCCGCGGGACATGGGGCTGCACAGTGCTTGCCGCATTCATGGACATAGCTGCCCAACAATCTACGTTTCCTTTTTAAGGTCACTAGTTCCTCATCTGGAAAATTCTGGCCCTGTGCACACCCTGCAAGCTGACAGAGAGACTAACTTTGGCGCTGAAGAAAGTGACATGCCCAAGTCGAACAAGTGTGAGGGTGGGTGTGTTTCTTGCCGCGATAGCATCCAGGAAGTGAACCGAGGACCCTCCGCGTGTTCATCTGCTGCCCGAGTGATGGAACCTGAGCTCCTTCGGTACGAAAAGCAAATTCGGGCGCTGGAGGTTAAGCTCCGCCATGCGGTAGATATCGCTAGAGAAACTCACTCTGTGGGGATCTGGCAGCTCACCTACCTGACTGATCAGCTCGGTGCGTGTCCTGACGAGCACGCGAAGCGGGTCGCCCTGGATAGGATACAGCGTATCTTGTCTTCTGCGGTACTTTTGGTTAATGTGTGCTATTGGATCTCCGTCAACGTCTTTCCACTTGTGCTAGTCTTGTGGGTTGTGACATGGGTATTTGCCGACGATAGCATCCCCCCCGAACATGTAGAGCTGCTGATTCGTAGCAGCATGCCACTGAGTGTTGCAGAAGTGTATGAAACCGCTCGTTTTGCGGCCACTGTGTACAAGCTCAACGTCGCTCTTGGAGTTGCTAGCCTCATTTACTTGCTCGGAAACGTCGCAACGGTGCTGATGACTCTCATAAAATCACCCGGCAGTGGTACTGGTGGTGCATTCTCGCTAACTATTAACGCCGCGTGTCTCTATGTGTGCCTCCCAGCCACACTCTGCGTGCTCGCTGGAATCGCAAAAGAAATTCTCATTTCTCTTCGTGGGTGGGTGGATCGGGACAGACGAGCAGCAATAGCAAAAGATTGTGCATTGACCGACGAGGTGAGCGGAGCTCTGTAATATGCCTACCCCCAGGCATGTGGACTCGTACTGGCGAAAGTCTCGTGCAAGATTTTCGGTGCGTGATTGCGGTTGCCGTATTCGGGGTTAGTAAGGCCACCGTTGGATGGCTGGTACCAGCTTCACTGCACAGATCGGTCCCATAATTTTAACAGTGGCCTCTTGATTGCACATCATGATTCTCATTCGTGCCTCACTCTACCTATGTATCACTCGTATCACTCTGCAAGACAGTCGCGTCAGACCCAGATAGTTTCAGAGTGCAGGTCGTAGGGAAGAGTGAAAGAAAAGAGGGGCTACGACGATGCGTCGGTAGCAGGGGCACACGGACAAACCACATGCGCGTAAAAGTGTTTCTTTCACCAGTCCCTCCACCCCAGCTCCTTGTGGTGCCCACGTATCCGCGTTGCGCAGTTGACGTAACGGTCTGTGCGACTGCTGACGGGTGCCAACCAATGACAGACGTAGCGGCACTGGTTTCTAAATTGATTGCCGCTGATGGCAGCCGCAATGGCCCGCAGGAGGCCGACGTGCACGCGCTTCGCAGAGTTCCACTTCTGGATCTGTGCAAGGAGCTAAAAGAGATTTGTCTTAACCCTGCCTCGGTCCCGCAGGCACTTCATCTCCTCTCGGCCGCGGCCACTGAGCGCCCCATGGCCGTATCCCCAATATCTGAGGAGGAAATTCTTGTTCTGTTACGTTTCTTCAGTGCAGCTGCTCAGGCTGATGACGTGGCAGCCGCTGCTGCGGTGAGTGCGACGGCCGAGCTGCTGCGAGACCCTGCGCTGACAACTTGCTGCACTAGCCCCGATGCGCTGCGGTTGATTGTTGAAAGCCTGTTGCCGGTTGTGCGCGCCCAGGGGCTCCCCACGCAAGCCCGCCGCAGCACCTTTGCGGTGTATCGTGCACTCCTCAGCCCACCTGCCGTATACGTGGTACGGTCGTCGGCCGCGCTCACCTCTGCGGTGGTGAGGCATTTTGTGCCCGCGGTGGACGGAGAGCGGGACCCGGAACTGGTGCTCGAAGCACTTGCGCTACATGCTCAAATTGCCAGCTCATACCCCGCAGGCTGCTTGGAGCCACACCTCGACGACTACTTCGACGCGCTCTCCAGCTACTTCCCTATCGTATTTTATCAGCCATCTGGCTGCGCCGTCACAAAGTGTGATCTCCGTGCTGCCCTAGCGGCTGCGATGGGCAGTCCAGCGTACGCTGATGTATGCATCCCCTTTCTCTGTGAGAAGCTCGCTTCCCCGGGGCTGGCGGCCAAGACAGATGCCACGGAGTTACTTGTGGATATTGTGAGTGGAAAAACGGGGTACTCTGCGTCGCAGCTCTCACGGCACACTGCCAGCATCGTCCGCCACGTGCGAAACGAAGTGGTGAAGGCTTCCGCCTTCACCGGTTCCGGGAACGAGGTGCTACGCGAGCTTGTGGAAGGTTACCTGCGCCTGCTGCATGCCACCGTTGCTAGCACGGGTGAGAGTGTCCCCGACGAGGTGAGTGACACGCGAACCTGCGTGGAGCCCCTGCTCAGCGGGGCGATGTCCGCCCTTTCCTCCGGCGAGACCGTGTGCCAGGCCTACGCCACAATGATCAATGCCGTGTCACGAGCACCACTTGTGGTGGGTTGCGTTGTGAGTGCCACTTACCTTATTCCGACGCTCACCATGACGCTGCAAGCGGCGGTCCCCGGTGACGCCTTTGGGGCAGACGACAACGAAGCACCACCTGATGACGGCATTTCTGTTGAAGCAGGTGATGCGAGATCTACGACTGCCGATGTAGCCAAGTGGCATGTGCGGATGTATCACGGGCTCTTGCTGCTGAGTGGGCTGTTGGCAGCAATTCAGTCCCACCGCGGCGTGGCGTCTACTGCCCCAGGAAACTCGTCTTGCCCATTCGACGCACTCGAGGACCCGCGGCGGCTGAAGCCAGCTGCGATTGATCAGCTATTGGAGATCTCCATGTCCTACCTGAACGATGCGCACAGTTTGCTGTCGCTGAGTCAATTTCGGGGCGTGGTAAGGGTTATGGCTCAGTGGCTTGGCATCGCCGCCCTGCACCCGACGTGGCTACCACCTAGTCGCACCGCCGCGGTGTACGACACACTAATGAAGTTGCTGCTGCACCTACCTTTGCCGTATGCCGCCTGCGTTGCGGAGGCCCTAGCAGAGGTGTCTGCGCTAGATCCCGATGGAACTCTTCTTCTTCTTGAGACCGAAGGGGAACCAAAGGGCAACGCGGCGCCGCGTCTCGCGCTTCTCGCGGTCCAGCTATCCACGTCGGAGCACCTGAGCGTCCGGGAGCGTGTGCTACAGCTTCTCGTGGAGCTCGTCCGTCAGAAACTAGATGATGTGGCGTCTGGCGACGGTGCTGTGTCCGCCCCCGTGAACGAGGAAAGTTTACTGCGCGCGGCAGAGTCAATCGTCGACCGCGGTGACATTGCCATGACGGCGCTACATGGGTACATGAATGCGCCACCTCCAACTCTCTCGTGTTCCTGGTTCCGCTTCATGTGCACCATCGCGCGTCACTTACCGGAGCGGTGGCACGCGGAAGCAGTTGCCGTGGAGAGCGGAGCCGGGGCGGTGGATGGGGCATGCGAGGATGATACCCGCGTGCTTTTCGCAAGTGCCTCCCTCGCGGCAGTGGCACGACGCGCTCCGCTGGAGGAAAGTGGTGCGATGTACTGGGTGCGGTCATTCGTGAACATGGCGCACGGCGGCACCGAGCCGGTTTCTGCCGCCGCGCTAGCCGGCATCGAGGCTCTCCTCACCACTTTTCCGACAGCGGCGCTGGTAGCATCAGCGCTGGAGTGCAATGAAGTCGTGGGACGTCGTGGTGACGGGCCTGCGGCACCGCTGAGGCGAGCGTACTGGGGGGTGGCGGTTGCGGTGGCGCGAGGACTGCTTCAGGTAGGACGCACCGCTCAGGCCTGGCCGACCGTGGAGCGACTGCTGACTGCGATTTGCCACGGGAATATTGTTGCGGGCAGCTGGATGGCGGAGCTATCTCGAATCGCCGATGTGGAGGTCGTGAGCCTGCTGATCGAGGAGTGCATTTCATTTCTGGTGGGCGCCTTGGGGCACAGCACGGACGTGGAGCAGCGGTTTGGTAGTAGGGCGGTTGCCGCTCTCGTGCGGCACCGACCTGCCTCCGTAATACAGCGCATCCAGCCATGCCTCCAACGATACGTGCAATGCAGTCTGAACGCCTGCCTGGCGCTGCCCAGTGGCACCTACGCCGACGAAGCGGTGATCGACATGCTCCTCGTGATGACGGAGGCGTCGCTGGTGGCAGAGTCTGGTGCCGGGGGAAGCGTGTCCCGTGCCTCGCCCGTGGCACTCGCACCCGCCGTGGTCACGCTGCTCGAGATAAATGGGGCGGTGGACCACCTCTTACGGGCTTTGCGGACGCCCGTGGTGATGTCGGCGGTGTGCGCCAGCCTGAAGCTATTTAAGATCGTGGCTACGTGCGCGTTGGAGTACGTCGTTGGCTATGGAGACAGTGAGCCGGCCGGTGCGCCGCCGCGACGCCTGTCCGACGTGGGCGTCACTGCGGACCTTCGACGCGACGTCATCTCCGTGACGGGACAGCTGTTGGGGCATCCCAAGCGGCGCATTCGCCAAGCTGCTTCCCAGTGCCGGCACCAGTGGTTTAAGCTAAAGGGCTAACCACGGTCGCTCAGCGCGGCCGCAAGGCTGAGGATAAATGTGGAGAAGGGGGTAGTTGCTGGGGCAGGAGGGGGTCTTGGTGGGGGAGGGCCGCAGCGACTCCTGCCAACGGCATCTGCCGCGTGTGACGCGTGACGGCGGCTGACGCAGGCGCTGCTATGCGGGCGCACTAATCCACTCTGGGTGCTTCCCTCTGCCTCCCACTCGCACTCTCCTTCTTCCTCCTTCCACCGTGGTAAGTGAGTGGTGTGGGTGTGGGTGTGTCGCCCTAGTGGTGGTGATGGGCGAGGGGCATCCACCGCCTTCTGAGAGCGCACGCCACAGGCACGAAGACGAGTCCCCCCCTCCCCCCGACCCACCGACCCACCCACTTACCGCCGCTCTACTATTCCGCCCTCCTCGACGGCGCTGCGTGAATAGAGGGAACACCAGGCCCTGCCTACGTCACCCACCCAACATAATGAGCGCGCGCTTCCACGCAGTGCGAGTGTACCTGGACGTTCAAACGGTCACGTACGCCGACAAAATCACCCGGCTGTCCCAGGAACTCTGCCGCCATGGTGCGTACTCCGTGGTGCGGCCACCAACCGGCTCGAAGGCGTTTATTCCCGTGTGGGAGCAGGAGAAAAATGACCCTCAGCATTCCGTTCATGATGCTGTCCCACCCCTCATGGGATTTGAGTGCTTCGTGACAGAATGCCAGTCGCTGAGCGATGCCGATGTGGCCTACGCCTTGTACTGTCGCCGGTTACCGGTGCTGTGCCTGAACGGAGCTCCGGGTGCCAGCGACCGCTCCGTGCTGCGGCATCCGCTCCTCGAGACACTGGAGACGCTGGCGTGCATCGATCCACTGGAGGCGGCGAAGCGTTTCTTCACGTTTCCCCCCGACAACGGCCGCGTGATCGTCTTTGAAGGCGGTGATGGTGCGGGGAAACACACCCAGACGATGCTGCTGGTGGACCGTCTGAAGCGCGAGGGCCGGCGCTGCGAAACACTGGACTTTCCGCACGACCGCGCGCAGTACGGTCCGATCATCCGGAAGGTACTCGCCGGCAAAAGCGGCGGCGGTGGCAGCGTCAACCCGATGCTGTTTAGCGCCCTATACAGTGTCAACCGCCATGACAGCCTCCCACAGATGCGGTACTGGTTACACCGAGGCGTGAGCATCATCCTCGACCGGTACATGACCGCAAACTTCGGCCATCAGGCATCTAAACTGGCAGACGATGACGCCCGAAACCAGTGCATCGCGGCGCTTAGAGCCTTCGAGGTGGAGTGGCTTGGTCTTCCCGAGGCGAACTTGGTCCTCTACCTGGACTTGCCTCCCAAGGAGGCCCTTCTGGCGATGAAAGCCGATGCGGCAAGGTCGTCGCTGGATATTCACGAGCTCGCGCCGATGGAGTACAAGGAGCGCGTCCGTCAGACGTTTCTGTGGTGCTGCAGCCAGCTCCCTCGGTGGCGCTGCGTGCCGTGCCTGCTTCCGGATGGCACACGCATTCCCGCAGAGGATTTGCATGCCATGGTTTACGCCCTCGTGCAGGAGGAGTTGGAGTAGCGTGCAGCTGGGCTTCCCCCGTAGAGGTTGATCGAGGTGGTCGCGGCACCCGTCACGGTGGTGGTGGTAGTGGTGTTGGTGGTGGTACGCCGTGACAAAAGAGGGGGGATGGGATGGGATGTCGTCGCTGCTCGCTGTGGTGGCCGGTGCGTCGCGATTTGGTGGCGGTTCGGTGAGACCCCCACGATGGCCACGCCGTCGGGCTGCCAGGCGGTGGAGGTGGCCGCCGGCCGCGTGATGGCCCACCGACGGGTCCCAGCCACACCCCCTCCCCTCCGGCGTGACGGCCGGTGGTGGTGGTGGTGGTGGCTAGCGCCGCACGCTCTCGCATTTTACCCCCTCCAGCCACACCGCCCTCCCTCCACCTGCTGCACACACACACACACACACACACGCTGAGTCGCACGGAGAGTGAGCGACGCGGACTCCACTTGCACCCGCCCGCCCCTCCGCTAAACCCCGCCGTGGTGCAGAAAAGCACACCGCACCCCTCCCCCCTATGTCGATCAAGGTTCACGCTAACCGCAGCAAGAAGCTGCACCAGCTCGCCAAGAAGACGAGCGCGGTGAAGCGCGCCCGCGCGTCGCCGCGTTTGTACATGAAGGGCACGATGGCTGGCTACACCCGTGGCCTGCACGGCCAGCGCAAGAACACCGCGCTGGTCCACATTGAAAATGTGAAGACGAAGGAGGATGCGCTGTGGTACGTGGGCAAGCGTGTGTGCTACGTGTACCACGGCTACAAGATGAAGCGCTGCGTGCGCTGGAGCAAGGCACCGGCGCGCCGTAGCAACACCCGCGCCATCTGGGGTCGCGTGTCCCGCCCCCACGGTAGCGCCGGCGTGGTGCGTGTGAAGTTCAGCCCGTCCATCCCGGCCAGCTCCATCGGCAAGCGCGTCCGCGTTTACCTGTACCCCAGTCGCATTTAAGCTCTCGGGCGGCGGCGGCGGTGGGCAGAAGGGTAGGGGGGCGGCCATGGAGAGCCGCGGGTTCCCTATCCCCATCGGCTCGCATGACTGCACCACCTCGCCATCTGCGGCAGGGCTCGGTCTTGTTATAGGGCAGCGCGGTAGGTAGATTGATGGGAAGGCACCGCGTGGCTGGTGTTGCCGCGGGTGCGTCCGGCGCTGAACGCCTTCGGTTTTAGTTAGGTGCTTTGCTTAGTTTTCTCGCTACCGCGGCTGTCGGCGTCTGTGGTGGTGCGTTGATGCGCTCTACCCCCCAGCGCCATCAATCACCCCCCCCCCCCACCGGCCG
>PGOM01000115.1:80422-94742 GCA_002921335.1 Paratrypanosoma confusum | reverse complement strand
CCGCTGCCACCGCCGCATCGGCCGCCGTGGCGGGGTCGTTGCTGCCCGAGGGATTCGGAACGAGGCGGCGGCACTTGGTGATTTTCGCGTGTGTGCTACTACCGACGACACTATCCACGAGCCCCTGATGTGCGGCGTCCAGTAGAGCAGGGCGACCACTGGTCCCATCCGCGTCAATCTGCACCACGTGCGCCTGCTTCGCGACTTCCGGCATCCTTGTCACGAGCACCACGTTGTCCTCTAGCAAATGCAACCGCTCCGGCGCCATGGCCCACGCCGACGGGCGACGCGGCTCCTTCACCTTAAAGGTGGAGTAAAACGAGTACGGCAGCGGTGGAGGAGTTGCCAGCACCGACATGACTGCATTTGGTGTCTCTGGGTCGCCGCTGCGCCGCGGCTGAGACGACCACGAAGCCGAATATTCCGTCATGGAAGAGGCAGGCGATCGCGATCGCCGCGTTGAGGACGTCTGCGCAGGCCGGCGCCCCGCGCTGCGTGAGAGTGGCGACATCGAGGAAGTGCGACTTCGCAGTGGGGTACCGATGCTGGCACGGGGCACCGGCGTTTTCCATGGCGTTGCCCGGGCCGAACGAGGCTGGGTACCCGCATCACGGCCGTCTGCGCCCGGAAGGTGCAATGTCGCAGAGCGACCCAGCGGTGTGGTGGCGCGGCGAGAGCCGCTGGTCGCCCGCGACGACTCCCCAGCACCTGCAGCAGCGCGGGCGTCACGGCGCCGCCGCGGCGTAGGGTTCACCGGAGGCTGTTCGGCGCCCCGACTAGCGCTCGGAGGAGCTGAGAACCGTCTTGCACTGAGACCTCCGCCTTCCTCGTACGCTCCCCCGCGGCGGGACCTGCGCCCGCTGCGAATGTGAGGGTCGCTGTGCGAGGGAGAGCCCTTGACCATCGGCGTCCAGTGGCAGCTCCTCGGGGTGTCATGACGACCTTCAAGATCGTCGTGGCTCTCGCTACTAGCACCCGTGGCCACATCGCGCCGGGAATCCCAACGCCCGTGTGCGTCACTGTGGTGTGGGGTGTGGCCATGCAGACGCCCCGAAATCTCCGTAGCCGCTTCACGCTGCGCGCAGGCGTCCTGGAACCGGAGGCGCTCCGCTGCGCGCCAGCTCTTCCACTCCACATCGTCACGTTGCCACGATAGCTCCCCCATGAAACGGCCACTGCGGGTCGCCGAGGGTGAAACTCGACCGGCTTCACCACAGCCTCGTCGCAGAGGCGTCAGGCCAGCCTCCGCGCTGCGCGCCGAGAGTAGCGGCGGCGGAGTGCTGGCACCACCAGATCTGGATCGAACGCTCTCCCCGGCAACACGGGCGCGGCTACTCGTAGTTGGCTGGTGGTATGTGGTCATGGCAATGGGCTTTGCAAGAGCCTGGTGGCCTTCGCCTCCAGGCAACGTTCCTGTCTCGGTCGCCACCGTTGACGTCGACCGCGGGCCCTTGGTTTCTGACGTCGTACTGCGTACGCGCAAGCTTTTCTCGTCAGCAGAAGACGAGTCGCAAAGCGAAATGTCAGCCTGAATAGGGCTGGCGGACGGAGAGGCGGGCGGTGAGAGAGGTCGCCGGCTTACGCCAGACGTGGCACTGCATACCTGCGACGAGACGCTTTGCCGCACCGCACGAGCGGCACCTTCGCCGTCTACCAGCGGTCGGGTGTCCTTGGTGAGCGGCGCCGTCGTGCGAGAGCTGTGTGGGTAGGAGCGAACTTCCTCGGACGAGGGGAGCACCACTGTTGCCGTCGGAGATGTCACCCTCGCTGACTCCCGTTCACATTGTCGAGGAGCCGAATGCACCCGCCGTGGTCGCTGCAGCTCTGGGACGTTGTACGGATGCGCGGGAAACGGCAGGCGCTCAAAGTAGAGCGGCTCACTAGGCATCAGCGATCCAGTTCGCCACTCATCCTCTAGCCGCCCGGCGCGGTCAGTGACAGGTCTGGTCGAGTCTCCATACGGCGCACGGTAGCCACCACGCGTTGGAGACGTGCTGTGGGCGCAGTGTGCCCTCTTCCGCCGCCGGTTATCGTAGCTTAAGAGAGGAAACGCGGAGTCCGGAGTGCCACCGAAACCGGGGCGTGGGGTGGGAGATGCCCCTCCAGTTCCCGGCACGTAGCTCGGTGGTGTCGTCGCAAGCGCCGGCGAACGCTGTGGAGAGCGAGTAGGGCTGTGCAGGCCAGGCCTCGATGTCCACTCCCGTGCACGTGGAGTGTCGTACAGTGGCCCGCGACCCCGTCGCCGACCGACCTCGCCACTACCACCCCGATGCTCGCTGCTCGCATACTCATCGTTCCGCTGGCGCAGTGCACTCAGGTACCAGCGTGTGTATGGGTCCCAATCTTCAGCGACACTCCGTCGGCGCCGCGACCGCGGTGCGGGTGACCAGTCCTGACGCGGCCCCACCGGAGTAGCCATCGGCCGACCCTCGCGTTCCCACCCGAGGTCGCTAGTGTCTCTCCGCATTCGTGACTCTCTACGCGGCCGACGCCGCATGGCCGACGTGGAGCGGCTTCGGTGCCGCTGAGCATCGCCAGGAACCTCTACATAGCAGCCACCACCCAAGTCAATGAGCCCAAGGGGGCGCCTAATTGGCGAAGCCCGCGTCGGGTAACTTGCTCTGCGCGATGAGCCGCGCCACGGTGCGGGGGCCGAGCCACCGCGGCGACCCTCAGCGCTGGGCGGTCGCCGCGACCGCCGGTTGGTGCGGCGCGGTGGTGGACGGGAATCGGTTGGGGACGCCATGGAAGACGACAAGTCCGTGATCGACGGCGACGTAATCTGTTCCGCACCACTACCTGAATGCCGGTCGTTAGCTCTGCGCCTTGCACGCTCTTGCCAACGAACACGCTTGCCTCTATTTCCGCTGCTGATGCCGCTACTGGATCTCTCGCTGCGACTACTGCAGCTACGCTGGCCACGCAGGTGACGATGTCGACGACTGCTAATACGCTCGCTAGTGCTGCTGGTGCTATGACTCCTGTGGGTCTTCCGATGTTGGCCATAGCTGCCATAGCCGTCGTCGTCGTCCGAGTAGCCTGTGGTGCCACGTCTCTTGGCGCGCCAGCTGCGTTGTTGTGTACGCGAAGATGTTGCGTAGCCTCTGCCTTCACGCCCACCACGTAGATCGTTTTCTCTTGCTTCAGTGTCACGCGCTCTTCGCACGGCACGGCGCCGACTCCGGTGACTTGCATCACTGCTCACGCTGGCGCTTCCACGGCCGGTACTGCGGGCGCTGCTGCCACGTCGGCGGCGGGCACGCCGGTCGCCTTGGCTCTGAGCCTCTTCCTTTGGTCGTCGCTCTGTGAGGTCAGGCGACTGTGATGCCTGCGCTGGGCCACAACGTGCAGCTTTGGTCTGCCCTGTCACCTCCTGGGCCCTGGAAGGAGTAGTTCTGACTCGGGTGGCGCCATTCGCAGCGGGTGCGGGGGCACTGCGGCCTCGCGAAGATTTTGGTGGCACTAAAGCTGCTCGCTCCTTCCGGCTGGCCGATTGGGGGCGCGCGAGCTTGGGCGAAGGAGCTTTGCGCGGTATCACGCCTGATCCCTCCACCGGCACGGCACTAGCGGTCCCCTCCGGCGCGGGAGTCGCGGTTGAATGGGTGAGAGTGGGCGAAGCACTCTCGGACTTCGGCTCGGGGGGTTCTGGCGGCGCGGCGAGTGACGGTGCCGGCGCGGCAGCGGCGAAATCTGGCAGCATCGGCGCCACCGCACCCCAATTCGAGCTGAATGACCGCAATGTAGCAGCTGCTTCAGCTAGCGGCATCTGCGTCGTGTTTTTCGATGACATCGTAAGTGATGCATCGGCTGTGGCCAGTTCAGCGGGTGTTGCCATGGCCCGGCTGCCTTGGCCGACGCTGCCATCGCCGACGTCATCCGCACCCGTACTGCTGTGGTGGCGGAGGCCATCTGCCACTGCCGTCACCACCGTCGCTGCGGGAGGTTCCGCAGAAAGCTGAGATGTGGTGGCCAATGGGGGCTCCTGCGTCGGATCAGCAGAGGGCCCACTCGCACTTCTCTGGAAGTACTGCACGCTGGTTTGGTCCCCAGTCATTTCAGCTTCGTGTGTGCCAGGAGCAGCAGGGATGGGCACTTCTTGCGGCGGCAGCTGCGGCGGTGCCACGAGCGCTGCGTCTTCGGAAGAATCATCAGAGCTATCACCGATCATCAAGTCTGCGAATCGGCTGAGGCGCGGAGGGGGTAACTTTGGCCGTGCGGCCTCAGATGCCGTAGGTGCTATGCCCGCATCCCCCTTCCCCGCACTCACCCCGCTCTGCAGGTACGTCGACGAACTCGCAACGATGCCGCCGCCAATGCCATCCGAGCTACCTGGCGTTGTTGCTGGACCAGGAACACCACTCGCACTCGATGGCGCGGCCTGCTGGTTTTCTCTGGTAGTGAGCAGCCCCGGCGCTGCTGTATTGGTTACTCCGTTTCTAATTCCCATTGCCGTTGGCGGTGGCGAAGCTTGCGGCCGCAGTGGTATTGGCTGCATGAGCGACTGGGGCGGGGTAAACGGACCGAAGACGGCTGAGGGAGCGGCCCCACGGGGCAGCCCCGTTAGCGAGCCATTCTGCGACGACGGCGGTAGCTGCAGTGGTATTGATAGCGAAGACTGCGCACTAAGTTGTGGGTTGTAACTACCCGGAGGTGAGAGACTGCGCGGCATCGAGGTGCCGGAGAACGCCGTCCCCTTCACTCCTTGACTTGGCACCGGGGCCGCACGTGGTGGCATCGACCCCATGAACGGTGCCGCCATGGTACCACCGCTGCTGTTGTTCTTTGGATGTGTGCTGGAACGATGCGACGGTGTCGAAATCATCGCTGGCGTACTGCCTGCGGGAGATTGGGACTGGCGGTACTGCGCCTGCGCCTGTGCCTGCGCCTGCGCCTGCTGCAAGTGGGGTGGGACGAAGGCCGTCACTGGGGGCTGACTGGGTCCCCGATGGTTTCCACCCTTCTTGCTGCTGCTACCAAAAAGGGCGCTCTTCATGCCACTCAGCGTCTTTTCACCGTAGCTAACGAAGCTCTTGGCGGCGCTGCTAGACTCCGTCGCCACGACACCCAATTGTGATCGGCTAGCTAAGCTGGCGCGGCTCTGCATCCGTGGGTCGCCGACCGATGCTGCCTGTCGCGAGTTGGGACCACTTTGTGGCACAGGTTGGCCGCCCATCTGTGACGGCGACGGCGGCGGTCTCCCCACCATCCCTGGCATGCTCGACATCGGTACAAAGGTCTGGCTGGCCCGAGGATCCATCGGGCCAGATCCAATGAGCACCCGCTGGGCGGGCAGCCCTGCGTTCGGCTCCATAAACGACACCGACCGACGGCCGCGGTCGGCCATGGGCATCATCGGCGGCCGCGACGGCGGCATGTCCGGCCCGATGGGCAGCGGCCGATTGCCCCACGGGTGCACCTGCTGCGCCGGCACAGTCCGCGTCGTACCCGGCGGCCCCCCCGGCATGTTGGGCATCCCCCCGGGACTGCCCGTGCCGATCATCTGTGGCTGTTGGATTACACGTTGCATCCTCATGTCCCCCATCGTGCCATCTGGCGGCCTCTTCATTATCGTCATCGCCGGCCGCTGCGGGGACGCAGGTGGGGAAAAGGATGACTGCATAGGAAGGCACAGCGGCACGTGCGCGTGGTTTGGCCAGCGCGAATCTATTTACACGCCAGCTCGGCTGAGCCGTAGTCTTACTGACGCCAGTATGTCTGCCTCGAAGTCCGCGGACCAAGGTCACAGCGGAGTCACCGTACCGCTGCACAGGACGAGAGCCGCGGTCGCGCGTCGGGACCAGGGGGCGGAGCGGCTGAGAGCAAGCAAGGAACGATGGGAGCGCTGCTTGTAGCAGCAGCAACAGATGCGGTGTCTCTCTCTCTCTCTCTAACTCCCTCCAGCCACGGAGGTCGAAGGATGGCTGTACGCAGCCGCTGTCGTGGACCTCCTGTAGGTGGCGTGGAGCGCCAGCCAATCCGTTAGCTGCCCGAGCTCACCGAACTGAAAAAAAAGACGTCAGATGAGGTGACGGCGAAAAAGGCGCGAGGAGCGTCGGCGACGAAAAAGGATGATGGGGCAATAAGGGAAGTAGTGAAGAAGAAGATGAAGGGATAAGGGCGAGGGATAGCAGTAGTTACACGGGTGCCAGCGAGCGTGCGGCAGCGGCACTGTGGGAGGTCGACGTGCGAGCCACCCGGGGCCTGAAAAAGCGCGGCCTACAGCAGCCCAATCTTCTATGACCTATAAACCCAGCGATGGTCAATGCGCCTGGGTGGTGCCGAGTCGCCAACAACACCTCGCCTACCCTACCATCATGTGTGGGGGTGGAGGATTGAATGATGAAGGTAGGGATGGGGCAGCTCCAGGATGTGGTGCAGCACAGCAGCAAAGGTGGCTCACGGTACACGATCCGTGCGGTGCCTGTAATGGGGGAGAGGTGATCGCCCGAGAAGGTACGTGAAAGTGAATGAGAGAGCGAGAGAAGGGGGGGGGGGGAGGGGAAGGTAGGGTGACCTGTACCACCAGCCCCCGCAGCCACACCGAAGCTGCGTGGCTCGCAGGCCGGCTCAGGGTAGGTCACTCCTCCGATAGCTGCGCGTGAGTCACAGCAGCTCTATGCACGTCACACGTCTATGGCTGATCAAAGATTTGGGTGCGAGGGAGGGGCAGAGTCAGCGGCGGGGGGTGGAGAAGGGAAGAAAAAGGAATGGGAGAATGAGGGTGGGACCCACGAGGCAGGATGCCGCGTCACGCGGAGGCCGCTGCAGTGACGGTAACGATTGGAACGGCGGTGACGCGGGGCGGGGCGCCAGTGGGTGCGGCGCTCGGGCCATGGAAGCTCACCGCCACGGCGGATGGCAGCAGCGACGCGGCTCCCCAGTCCATCGTCGCGCCGCCAGGACTGCTGCGGAGGTGGTCGTACGCGCCAGGTCCGGGAATGTCCGCCTGCGAGTGACCTGCGAGTGGCCTTCCTCTGCCAGCCATGGTGACACCGCCGTCGCCCCAGATGATGGGGCGGTAGTATTCGCCAGGGCCGAGATCGGTGTAAATGCGCTCACGGCCACCAGCGGGCGCGGTGCCAAAGCTGAAGCCAGCGGGCGGTGCATCCCGTCCGCGCGAGGCGGCGACGGTGCCGGCCGCGACGTCGTACGCCCCAGGACCCGGGGCCGGGCCCGCGATCCGCACGGGTGGCGCGGCAGCCATTGGAATCGAATAGGCCGGAGCCGCGCGGGCCGCAGTTCGGAGGTACGCGTCCAGGTGCGCGTACGCCCCAGGGCCGGGCCCCGCCGCGGTCGACGCCTCCTCCGGGGGGCGTGTCGATGAGGCTGCGCGCTGGAACGAAAAGGCTGGCGAGCTTCTCGCAGCAGCCTCCACGGCGTACTCGCCGGGCCCCGGAGTCGCCGCCGCCGCATCGGTGGGGCTGGACCGAGGGGCGGTCGCAAACGACGGCCCCTGCCACCGCCCACCGGTCGGGGGCGGGAGCGAATACGCGGCCGGGCCGGGTGTCGCCCTCGCGCGTGCAGCCATGGCACAGGCCGGGTCGATCGCGGGGAGTGGGCTGATGGTCACCGCACGACTGGTAGGCGCTGACCCACTCGCCCACAGGGCGGCGTTGTACGCCCCGGGTCCGGGCGTATCGCTGCCTCCCGCAGTTGGCTCGGAGGGTGGCCGCTGCCCGAGCGTGAACGCCGGCCCGCGCGCCGGGTCGTAGAGGTGCGCGTCGTACGCGCCGGGCCCCGGGCTGGACCCAGCAGCCGCACCCGGCAACGCACCAAAGCGGGGCGCGGTGGGGAAAGGCACCGCCCGCCCCCCCGGGAGCGCATGGGGCACCGCGTAGCTGCCGGGCCCGACCTCGGCGCCGTCGTGCCGAGCGTCCGCCTCAAACCGGTGGGCGACGGAGAATCGACCGGCGTGCGCGTCGATCCTCGCAGCCGGATCGACGGGGGAGTACGCCGCCGGTCCCGGGTGCGCGGTCAGTTGGTCCGCTGCCGCCGGAAATCGCGGTGCCCGCAGATCGAGCAGAGCAGACGGTGCCGCATCCATTCCGCCAGCCGTCATGCTGTACGCTCCCGGCCCTGGTGCATCGCCTCCACGCAGCACCGCCGCCTCCTCACCGCGTGGGGCTGTTCCAAACGTCACGGTCCGGGGTGCGCGGCCGGCTGCCGCCGCCGGGCTGTACGCTCCCGGTCCAGGGACCGCGGGATCTTCGACGCGGGCGTCGCTGCTCGGGAACCGCTCCGCGAGCAGCATCACCGGCCCGCGCGCGCGACTTGGGAACAACGGCGCGACGGCGTAGGCACCGGGTCCAGGGACTTCCTCCGGCCGCGCCGACTCGGCGCACTCAACAAACACCGGTGGTCTTCCGAAGGAAATCATCGGGCCTGTGGGCCGGCTGGGCGTCACATCGTAACTGCCAGGCCCCGGAGAGACCCCAGGGCGTGGGCCGGAACCATCACGGCCGCTCGTGCCGAACCGGTGCGCCACTCCATCCTGCCCAAAACGCCCCCCCACCAGGACCTGGTCATAATGTCCCGGACCAGGCTCTCCGACCCCGGCAGCGTCGACGGTAGCCCTCACATCGGTCCCAAACACCGCCGCCCGCGTCGTCGCGGTATCTGCCACGTACTGCGGGCTGTAGGCGCCGGGGCCAGGCACCGCGGAATGATGGCCCCCGGCGGCCTCGCTGAGCGGGATCGTGTACGACGGGTGTGGGCGCCACTGCGGACTCTCCGGGTTGTACTGGCCTGGGCCGGGCATAGTGCTGCGTTGCGTGCCAAGGGTGTCCACCGCGGGCTTCGCCACCCCCGCAAAGTCATCCTGCCGTGCGTCTTTGAAGCGGGCCTCCGTGAGGTGCATGGCGACACCCCCGCGAAGAGGGGAGGTGGGCCGGGCGGCGTTCTCCACGTTGTACGCTCCAGGCCCGGGGTCTCCTTGAGCGTGGCGGGCCTCCTGATGCAGCTCGCGGTACGCGGTACCGAAGCGGTGCGCGGGGCCACCGCTTCCTAGGCCGCCTGACGTTGCGTAGGCGCCTGGCCCCGGACTCTCCTCTACCACCATCACCGCCGGTAGACGTTCGGAGGGGCCCGCCGGTGGGCTTATGGTGAACGTCGCCCCACCCGGGAACACGGGCCGGTAGGCGTAGTATCCGGGGCCAGGTACGTCCGCCGGGGTCGAATTGGCGGGCGCATGAGGCGAGAGTGGCGCACCCTTGGCACTTGTCCCGAACACGACCGCGGGACCGGTACTACCAGCGCGAGCGGGGTCGTAGTGGCCGGGCCCCGGCATCTCCTCCGTCGCTCGTGGGGTTGCCACGCGACTGTCCACTGCGCGCGGCGCCGTGCCGATCAAGAAGGTCGCAGCTGATGGCGGAGCAGGCAGCGCGTAGTGCCCCGGACCAGGAGCTTCCGCGCCGTCCGCGCCCCCGCTGCCGGAAGGGGAATCGGCCACACGCGCTGCGGACGTGCCAATAAACGCGCTAGGCGCCTTCGCGTGCACAACACTGGTGCTCGCGGTATACGTTCCCGGCCCCGGAAGGCTACCATCGACCCACTCACGTGGCTCTCTCGGACTGGTGCCAAAGAACGCGGAGCGATCGGCGGCATCGTGCAGGCGATCTGGTGAGTAGTGGCCCGGCCCGATATCCCCGGTTGCACCGACCGCCCCTAGCCGATCATCGCCCCCAACGCGACCAGCAACGTCGAGGTGTACGGCAAACGCGTGAGGGTACTGGAGCACGGGGTCGTATGTGCCAGGGCCGATGTCCGGCCGCTCCAGCTGCTCGCCCAGCACTGTCCCAGCTACCACCGCCGCTGGCCGCTGGCCCTCCGTCCCAAACACCGCTGCAGGCGAGCGCGGCAGCGCAGCAGCGAGCAGTGGGGAGTACGTCCCAGGCCCAGGGGAGTCGGGGCTCTCTTCACGCACCGCGCCTGCGCCATCGCCACGTGGAGCGGGGCTGTCACCTCGCCCCGTGGGGGCGGTGCCGAAGACTGCAAACTGGCCGCGGTCTACGCGAAACACCACCGGCTCGATCTCGTAGGCGCCCGGCCCAGGGCCACCCTCGTCCGCCTCGGCGTGCCCGGGCGCCTCCGCACCAAATCGCGGCGCAACCGTCATCCGCCCCCCAGGAACCGCCGGCCACACTGGCTGGGGGTCGTACGCACCGGGGCCGAGGAGGCTCGCCCCGTGTAGCCCGTTGCTGGCGTCACCGCGCACGCCTTCCGCCCCAGGGCAGCCGCTTCCATCACCTGGTGCGAAACGCTCGCTGGTTCCAAAAATGACCACAGGGGGCTTCGTCGCTGGGGCCTGCGGTGAATAGGCGCCAGGGCCGGGTGTTCCCACATCGGCATCCGTGAATGGTGCGGGTCGTTCTGAAGTGCCAAATACGGCGGACGCGACCGCGCCACGTAGGCGATCCTCTGCCACATGCGCATCGTAGCTCCCAGGGCCAGCAAAGGTGGCGGTGCTGCCCGCAGAAGCCTCCCCGGCGTTGGTGACTGCTCGTGGTTCGCGCGTGAACGTGAACGCGTGGCGAATGTCGTCGGCAATACCGCCACGTATCTCATAAGTGCCGGGACCCACATCCTCGCCACTGGTCGTCCCGCCGCCACCGAAGAGGGTGTCCAACACGGCCGTACCGACCACGGCGCTGCGAGTGTTCGGGAGAGTCGCATCCACAGCGGCATCGTAGGACCCCGGCCCCGGTGAGGGGCGGCCGTCCTTCCCATCTGCGAAGGGGAGCGATCGCGCCTCGGTGAGACCGAGCATGGCCGTCGGCGGGCTGCCGCGAAGCTGCGCCCGCGCCGCAGCATCATAATGGTATGCCCCGGGTCCGGGTGTCCCGGAGCTGAGCGCCACGGCGTCATCGAGGACAGTCACACGTGGCGCTGTCCCAAACGGTACCCCACGCAGCCGAACCCCGTCAGTGCCGGCTGATGCCGCCCCGAAGTCGCCGTCGGTGGCCACATCGTAGGCTCCTGGGCCGGGTGCACTGGGTCGGCTGGCACCAGCGGAGGCCGCGTCAGCTGGAAGAGTGTCTACGGTAAGGCCGCGCTGCGCTGTGCCAAACACGGTCGACGGGGAGTGGGGCCGATCAACGTCCAAAGAAGGTATCACGTACTCCCCGGGCCCCGGAGACACCTCGGGCGGAGCACCCGTGTCTCTCCGGCCTCCGATCGACCACTGTGGGCCGCCAGTCGCTCGCGGGACCACGTCGTAGTGGCCGGGCCCGGGGGTGAGATCGGTCCCGGTGGCGCCAGTAGAGCCTATCAGTGCCGTCGGGGAGCAGCTACGAAAAACCATCGATACCCCCCGATTTGCGGGGCCCTCCACAGCAGCTAATCCCCGGTCGATGTCATACGCGCCGGGGCCGGGCGTCGGCATCGCATCCACCGGCAGTGCCGCCGCGGAGAGCCCCGGGGCGTCAGGGTGGTTGTGGTGCTGCCACACGTCGGTCCGGCGCACGGCTGTCGTGACGACAGCGGTCCGCGGAGAGGCGTCCACGGGTCTGTGGTCAACGTCGTACGCGCCAGGCCCTGGCACGTCAGTCTCACCACCGGCAAAGTGCATCGCCCGGCCACCTACCGTCGCAGCATGTGCTTTAGGGAACGAATAGCTGGGCGTGGACTTTGCTACTGCCCCCTGCGCCGCCGTGTTGTGGTACTCGCCAGGCCCCGGCGACGGGGATGTGCCACTGAGGCCACCGGCCACCGTGGTTGGCGTTTTGGCGGCCTCCAGCGGAAACGTCTGGCGCGCACTCGTGGAGCCAAACGCCATAAGACCAGCGGCGTTCTTCGTGGAAAAGGTTGCAGTCGTCATCGTCCCGTGGGCCTCCACCGCATAGGACCCAGGTCCTGGGATTCCAGCCTTCGCTGAGGCGTCCCCTCCCAGCCGGCGGGCGCCTCGTGGAAGCGTACTGCCCATGGCACGCCGTGCGGCAGCTGCGTCAAACGTGCTCGGGAGGTCGTATTCGCCCGGGCCGGGAGTTGCAACGAACGCACCATGCTTCACATCTGCCGTCGACACTGCGCGGCCACTGCGGCGGACGTCATCCGCAGTGTGCTCACCCGCCAGCTGCCCACGAGGCACTCCGTGGTCTGCGCGTGACGAAGCACCGGCAGTCCGAGTCGTGGCCCCCTTCTGCGTTGAGGTGTGGCGTGGAGGCTTTGTAAGCGGTCGCTCTGTTTGGCTGCCGTCCACGTTGAACAGGGTGCGCCGTGGTGCGGTCCCGAAGGTTGCACCTCGCCGCCGGTCCTGTGAGAGGCGCTGCGACGCGCTACGCTCCGCCCCGCCCCCCCGGCGCAGGCGATCACCACGCGCCGATGGCGGCTCCAGGCCCATCGCCACCAACGTCGAAACTGAAGCGCCAGACCGCACCGATGACGACGACGAGGACGACGTCGAGCGATGCGTTGAGCGTTGACGGGAGCGGCGGCGGCTAGCGGATGCGCCAGACTTTTGGGTAGCAGCGCCGCCGGCCGGGCTGGTGTTCAGTGGGCAGTACGTGGCGTGCGCTGCCGGGATTGCCGGCATCTCCACTCCAGGAAACCGCTTCCAGTAGCACGTGCATGCCTCACGCAATGCAGCCTGGTCAACTACTGGGGCGGCGGTGCCGCTGGGCCGCTGAATTCGAGCGCGCCCGCGGACTGCGGCCGCGGTAGCGCGGCTTACTGGAGCCTGGCCCTGGTCCGGGTGGTACGACCCGGGACCGGGCAACGTTGTTTTCTTCACCGGACTTGCCATTCCCGCGCGGCCGCAGCCAAATGTGGAACGCGTTCGCGGTCCTCGATGTGCTGGAGCCACCGCACCAGCGAGCAGCGCCCGCGCCACTGCGATTGGCGGGTGCGATGTGGCATCGACACGAATAGTGGCTCGCCATCCTCGGGGTGCCGCCGCGCGCGGTGTTCTTCCCGTTGTATGAATGCAGGCGTGGCACGGGCACACGCATTGCCCTGCGATTGCTGCACTTGAGCGCGGCGGGCGCTCGCTCTGATTCGCGTGCATCTCCTCCTCACCGCCATGGCAAGCGCTGGAAGTGCAGCTCGGTGCACCAGCAATCACAGAAACGTCGCAGGAATGCGACGGGCACGGCGACGCCGATCCACCGTCCTGACATGGACGCGGCCGACTCGAGGTGGTCGGTGAGCTAGCGCTTCCCTCTCCGCAGCAGCAGCAGCCGCAGCTGTCACTGTCGCTGTCGCTGTGACTGCTACGAGGGGTCAATGAGGCCATGCGATGTCACGGTACCGTCCCTCCGTAGCCTGTCCTTACCTCCACCCCCGCTCCGCTGCGGCGCGCACGGAGTGAAAGATGGAAACGGCAGGTAATTTTGGTAAGTAAGTAGGTGGCAAGTGAAACAGCTACAGAAGTGGTACTAGTGGAGAGCATGAGGGACGTAAGTAGGGAAGTACGTAGGTAGGTAGGCCCGGCGGCGTTGGTAAGGCGTGTAGCGCCATGGCCGTTTGGGTCGGTCGGCGAGTGGAAGGGAACACCCACCCCAACACGCAACACAGACCTCACACACCTCACAAACGTGGTGGTGCGCGATGCACTGGAAGGGCACGGTCCAGGCGTGCCATCGACGGCGTGAGGGGGGGGGGGTGAGGGAGCCGAACCGCGGCGGCACCGCTCACCCAGCAGGGAGATGGAGCGCTGCCGCGGTGGCCAGGGCATCAGCCATCGCGAGCCTGCAGGGCTCACGTGCCGCCTACCGTAGTCATTGACGTCATCATTTGCATCATCCCGTGTGCCCACAGCACCCCCTGCCTCGTTTCCATGCCCTCTAGCCCCCATCGGTTGCACGTATCAGAAATCAGATGTACGGAAGCCACAAACATCTATAGCACCCGAGCCACCGCCTACGTTAGCGAAAAATGCTGTCCTTACTACGGGCCCAGTTCGTGGCCTCATGTGTCTTTGGTCGTCGCTCCCTTATCCACGCAGCCCAGGGAAATGACCACACATCCCCTTGCCCCTCCCCTTCTCTACCTACCTCCTCCCTTTCTTTCTTCCTCACCTCCTTTTAAGCGAAGCCAACCAGAGTGAAAAAAGACGGAAGACAGCGAAACGAAGGAGCTTGAAGATGAGGAAGTGGGAGGGGAAGGGGGGAGTGGGAGAAAGATCGGGGGAGGGAGAGGGGAAAGAGGTAGTGGTGGTGAAGAAATTTGAACGAGATATGAGACTGAGGTACCCTTTCTTACCCGCCCCTCCCCCCCCCTCTCCACAAAATAATAATAATAATAAACGAAGGAGGGGATGGTATGGGGAAGTTTAGGTGTATCGTGGATGGGCGAGAACGAAATGGTACCACCAAGGACAGTTGGG